>CM034157.1:188583672-188698818 GCA_019776745.2 Taxus chinensis
TTTACATTACACTAGGCTCCGATTGCCTTGTAGTTTGAGGGTTCGATAGACACAATTTAAAGTTAGTTTACCCCACCTCACATAAATAATATTACCATATTCATTAGGTGCGTCATATTTGTTGTTAGACATGTTCCATAAAGTTGGAGACCAAATATCATTTTGTATTTAGATTTGACATATACTATAAGATTAGATGGTGATTTTTATGTCTATTCAGATAATATAACTCTCACTAAATCTTTATGACTTATAAAGATTATATATATTTGACTATTTTCTTTCATAAGAATAAGATTAAGATATAGATATATATATATATATATATATATATATTCGTAAAGATCTTATTTTTACCATATTTTATATTTTAACGATTCCACATATTTATTTTTGATAACTGCCCTTGCCACTTTCTTCTCTCTTTTGATTACATGGCACCTTATAAGAGGAATCTTCCTCTTACTTACGTGGACCGCTAATATACAACCATTAGAGATATTTTGAAAAAACTCTAGATTGGTACATACCTTAAATGGCAGGGTCTTAAATGAACGAGCTTTAAATCACAAGAATCTTTGAGATATATGGTTTCCTGTTCCACAAGGGGAAAATGTGTCAACAAAGCTTATGCAATGATAACGCCATTATCAAAAATTCCGAAATCCACGACCCATTACATAATGACAGAAACCCAGTTTGTCAAAGATGCATTCTCAAGTTTGCTGAAAATTGGCTCATTGGAATAGCGAGCTCAATTGTTTTTGCGATGTTGGACTTGTTGGATTTTATTCTATGTCTGGTCTACGGGTGGGCTGATTATCTGCTGGAGAAAGAGTGGACACCGTGCTACTGCTGCTTCAATGGGCTTAAATCAAAAAGAGATTTATCCGAGACCCTCTATTCGAGGAAGAATTTTGTGAGGAATCTGATAACGGGTGCTGTCTGTTGGATGAAGAAGTTTAGAAAAAATGGCGCAGATTCTGTGACAGAGACAAGTAATAGGAAATTCAAGCATGTGGGCGGTAGGTGGTCTGATTGTGCTTGCCACAAATGCCTTTCCCCAGACACACACAAACTGTATGTTGCACAAGGTACGTTGCAACATGTATTTCTTTCTCTTAGAAAATGTGTAGAAGTGTATCTGTACTTTTTAGAATTGATTTTATCATGGCTATGGTATTTTTTCAATAACAACATAAGTAATATAGATTAGATAATCAAATGAGTTGTGGTCCAACATAAGATGGTGTAAGAGGTGCTGCCTAGCTATCCACCAAAGGTTCATTCCCAAGAGATACTAATAAAGAAGGAATGAGGCTGGGATCATGCCCTAAGCGAATTTTGTGGAATGGAAACCCCTCAGTCCTTGACAGCAAAGTTTAAGAATTCTGTGCAGCTAATCCCTGCAATTTCAGATTCAATTAAAAAAAAGACTGGATAGAGGATCTTCAATTAACATCCCCTAAACTGAATGTAGCATGAGACTTTAAGGGTTTAAAACTTGAAGCATGCATTTGTTATCAGGAAACGTGCTAATCCGAGTTTGTAGCAGGAAGACCAAAAAATACTTGTATTTGAGAGTTTAAGCTTCCACAATTCATAATGTTTGAGCAAGACTTCCCTATAAATTGAGTAAAAAGTAATTCGAGAATGACTTTTTGAACCACAATGTGTGTCCTGATGATGAACCAGGCATTGTGTTTCGAAATGTCAACTCTCCAATCACTTTTTATGCAATTTATCACATACTGTCTATTTACATTATTTGGATATTGATTAGTTGGTGTTATCTAAGTTCTAGTCTTCTTCAGAAAGATTGATAGAGAAAGTGAAATAGAAGCTGACAGAGAAGGCTAAGAAGATCCCTGAAACTTCAATAAAAGAAATGACTTCCTTTCTCCTCTTTGCTTGAAAGTATTCTCAGCTGTCCAACTGAATCCAACTAAACTGTGTCTTCTAATTGAACTGAGCAGCTGACTCTCTACCTAATTACTTTTTGAAAATGCAACTCTCCTAGTGACCTTTCACCTTGTGAATATCTCCCCATTGTAACTATATGTGTATAAACTTGGCCAACTCCACTGGATACTGACTGCATGTAAGTTAGACCAATTGAGGTGTAGTTTGCATTCTCAGTTCAGGGGTGGCTCTCATGTGGGTGTCCTTATCCTACGAGGACACATTCCTGCAACTGTAAGTCTATTTTACAGATGCCAATGAAGAGTAAACATAATCGATTTTGAGGGCAATCTCCTTATCATCTATTGCTCTTCTGCTTTTTTTTGTGTGTATTCCTGGACCACTGTTATATGCTCTATGTTGTGTGCTCAATAGGGTTATATTAAATATAATAAACTTTCTAACTAAACTAAAGCAATTGATTGATTTTAAGTGAATTGCGCCAAACTGGACCTGTCTCTACTAACTCAGAATTGTAACTCCTATTAAAATATAAGGCTTATTTTTTAACGTTATATTAATATTAGTTAAGTATTAACTAATAAATGGTTGAAACTACTTCAACCACTTTGTAACCATCTTTCACATAATAAAATGATGGACACACAATGATAATGTGTGCATTCCAGTTTCTCTTCATCCGTTCTTTGTACATTCTAATCTTTCTTTATTCTTTCTCTCTCCGGATATTCTAACATTGGTATCGATCCCTTGTTAGCGAAGGGCAAGCAAGGAGAAAGAGAAGGGGAAGAAGTTCAAGTTAGTCTTGTTAGGGCACAGTATCTAAGGCACAGTTTGAGTTTACAGTCATTGCAAGGGCCTTATTACTGATTTACAATGAACATTTAAGGCCTTATACTGATTTTACAATGAACATTTTGAAAGCCTGTCAATACTGGTCGTTTGGACAGAATACAGATCAAAAGACTTCATTTCTCGCCATTAACAATAGTGCTATCATTAATAACAGTTGCAAATATATCAGACAAACTAGCAAATCAGAAGATAAATACAGTCATGGAAGGTTTAAAAGAAGTTATTTCCAGTCGTGAATCCTGCACTAGGGTACGGAAAATCAGCAAATCAGAAGATAATACAGTCACAAAAGGTTTAAAAGAAGTATAGTCCCAGCCACAGTAATCCTGCACTAGGGCAAGATGATACAAATTTCAGGGTGTTTGTTTTATCTGCTAGGGCATGGTACATATATCAAAGTGTTTTTTTAATCTGCTAGGGCACGGGAATATCTTTCTTGTATTACAATCCCGAACACGGTAAAATTGTTGTATGTGACTAAAGGAAATCGTTTAAGGGCTTTTTATTTAGTCATGAATGGACTGTGAATCTTGTATTTACTATTTTATGACAAGCCAAAGATGAGGGGAAAATTCCAAGACAAACCAAATGAAGCCATTGTTAAAAATTCACTGGATGTTGAAATTGATGAACTCACTGATAGAGAATGCGTATTTTAAAAGAATCCCAACACTTTGAAGATGTGAAGGAATCCAGTGTAGGTAAAACTCGGCATGGATGGTTGTCCAGATAGTTCAGAGAGTCTGTGAATCTTGGGAATTTACCCTTACGAGGGTCATGAGACAACTTGATGGAGCATTGTGGGATAGCTCAGTATGAATGGTTGTCCAACAATTCGTGAGATTCTGTAATTCGGGAGTTCGGGGAGGTGGAATCCAGAGAACTCAAGAATTCAACTTGAGAACTACACCTTTACAAGGCAACTTGATGGAGTTCTACCTAGTCAAAGCATTATTTTCAAAGGGAAAAGCTTTTGAAGAATGTGTGGTCTTGTTTTGGTTATGTTATTTTAATCTTTTGTCAGTATGTTCTATAGAGTAAGCCTTAGGAGGGGTATTAAATTATAAATATAAGGCTTATTTATTAACGTAATATTAATATTAGTTAAGTGTTAACAAATAAATGGTTGAAACTACTTCAACCATTTTGTAACCATCTTTCACATAATAAAAGGATGGACACACAATGAATAATGTGTGCATTCCGGTTTCTCTTCATTCATTCTTTGTACATTTTAATCTTTCTTTATTCTCTCTCTCTCCGCATATTCTAACATACTCCAAGCATAATCTGGTAACTTGTGATTCATATAATGTTGAAGCCTGCATATGTCCTCTATTTCTTTATTAGAAATTTGTGAGCATCCTGTTCACCATGTTTAGATATTTTGAATTAAACTGTCCAATATAACAACAAAATGTACTCAGAGCAACCTGCACTACATGAGCATGAAATAACATATGAACTCAGGTTAGATGGATACACCATTCTATATTATGGTTAAGATATTTCCTCTATCTTCCATTGATCTTCCTTTCATTATCCATTTCATCAATTTTGTCACGTGTATGCATATCCTATACTATATATTCTTACATGAAATGGATCCTCATGCTCCATTGCATGCATTCTTTGCCAATAAACTATTTGGTAGACCACCATTAATATGCCTCCAGTGCATGGACATCCTTTACAATAAACTTAAACCACCATTAATACCTTAGTCTTGTCAGAATTATGTAGCCCCCTAGACATTGGTGGGTTGTGATATCCCTGTTCTAGGGCTGAAACACAAGAACAAGGAAATCTTCACAAACCCCAAAGATTTATAATGTACATTTGTCTGATTCTTGAAAAAAACATACTTTGGTATAAGATGATCCAGATTTCACCCAATTTTCTGACCATAGAACTCATCCAAAATGTCTTTTCCAGGTTCTTGAAACACTTGTCAGGACAGATTAGCAGTCTGTATTAAACTGTATGCATCTAAGATGGACATAGAATTGCTACAACTTAAGTATTGGCATGATAGCAGACAGTCCAACTATGATAACTGATAAAGTGTGAGCATCGTGGCAAAAGACTGCGAGCAATGCAGTTTTAATAGGAAAAGTTGTGCAGGAACTCAGTAATTGTTTGAGGCAAGTCTGAATATGAGAATACTAATGTGTGTTAAACGTGCGCTAGAAGGAACTGAAATACGCACCAACTTCTTAGTAGCTCCCTAGAAGATGAAGGCTCAAGTAATCAGTGCAAAAGATTTTGATAGTGCTCAATTCTCCTTCATGCCCTATTATAAGAGCAATGATCCAGAGCCATCTTTCAGGTATGCTGCTATATAAGAAAATCCAGTTTTGGAGAGTTTTCCTTCTCCAGAGTATGCCAAAAGGAACGTTTCCGTCCTCCTTGGACTGCCACACTATGGATTAGTTCGACACCTTAGTGGAGTTGGGAAGTATAGCAATCAGCCCTAGAGTCCAAATTTATATTGTATATACGCTTCAAAAGTGATTGAGCAAAGCGAGCACTATTGCGAGTGTTTGCATTGAAGCGAAGCCTGGATAAGATTACGGCGATACGAGAAGTTATTTATTGGTGAAGATTTCCCCCATGAGCTACCTCATTAAGTGTTAGCTTCTATTTATAATTTGCTCTTTATGAGCTCCCAACTCAGCCGAACTGCTATAGGGAGGACAGAGTACTTGGAGTACAGAATTAGTAACAATGCTGTCAAGAACAGCTGTTAACACGAGTGTCCAAGGATTTCCCTTGTGCAAAGTAAATACCTTACTTGGCCATAGGATGAATTTTCGCAAGAAGTCTTCAATTAGTACTAATTTGAAAAAGGGGGACATTACATTGGTTGTATTTCCCTTTAGTTCGTAGGCCTTCGCCTCAATAAAATACTCTTTACCTAAAATTTGCTATCAAGAGAGCTCAAATTGGAGAAATCTATGTGGGACTTCAGACATACTTAATTTATGTTCATAGGCAATTGTTCCTTTTTGCATTTTGCAAAAAATTGTGCACACAAGCTCATGTGATACTTTTGAATAATTTTTAGCTTTCTTTAGTCAAATGCTCTTCTATGGGAAGTGTCTTCATTCTTAGACTAGTAAACTTCATATTGGCTAAGTCAAGTCTTGTATTGCCAATACCATCATTGCATTACCAGTCTCATGTACTGGAATACATTTTTCTAATGAGGCATTCTCATTGGATTCAGTCACCCATAAGTCCAAGTGGTTTGTATTACATCAAAATATTGAAAAGGGATCCTCATTTATAGTCACAAACCATGTTAGCTTGGGATTTCTGTCTATTGCATTGGTGTTAATGCATGGGCAGTCCATCAACACATTCACATCTACAAGTGGCATCTTACCATGATTAGGTAGTGTGAGCCTAAATTCTTCATGTGATCAATAAATGTTGAAAGATTTCAGTACTCTAAAAGGCTATTAGCCCATACCCCTCTTGGGTAACCCTTGGTCACAGATTGTCTATCTCTATTGTCTTCATGTCTTGATCTCCTAGGCTTTTGACCAATGGACCATGACCTCTTTGCTCATGAACATTAGTTGTGAGCTCTTCCTCTATGTTTCCATGTTTTGGTCAACCTTGCTTCCATGTACTTATTACCCTCATAGATTCATTTGCTTTCTTGTTGTTGAACTTTATGCTTCCAGTGCTTTCATCACAAGTACGTCATGAAATGAACCAGTCATTTTCTCTCATACTATCTATTCCTTTTTTGGCTTCTAGGATTCTCCATTCTAGCACTTTCTATTGTTAATTTGCCATATATCCTCGACATTCCCATTGACCTACTTTTGGTCATTTGTGGACATTAATATAATTTCTTTCTTTCTTTCTAACTTCTTCAGAATTAGGGCCTCATTCGCTTCTTCAAGTTACAATTGTATCCAATTCTTGACTAAACTCAACGAATTTGAACTTGCACTTTCCTATGTTCTTGTCTAGTGTCCCTCACTGGTCAAGGGTACAAATCCCACTCAGTCATTACATTGAAGATAGGCAGGTTATATCAACCCTATCCGGGATTGTCTTTAATATTCATTGGAAGCAAAGCTTCCTCATTTACTTTACTCTGGTTTGATCTTCTTCCACTTCTACTTATCATATGTTTATTTGACTACATCTTTCTTAATCTCAAAGATTCAACTAAATCTCCACTTGAAATCCTAAGTTAATTCTCCTCATTGAGACCACCATTTTGCATGTTTTGTATACTTCTGTAGTACTCTTCTACTCAGCTTATTCACGAATTCACTTGCTCTATATTACTTGCTCACACACATACTCAACGAAAGCCTTCTGCTTCAACACTTGCTTCCACTCAGACGTTTAATATCTTACGTAAAATTGTGAAGACACCTCTAGGCCTCATTTACCATAAACAATATGCCAATGGACCTTGTAAGTATTTTGTTCAACTAAGTTATTTAATAAGCAAATCTTTGCTTGTTGCATAAAATTGTATCTCACCGGTCATGGCTTGTTTCACTCTAAGCGTCTCAACATATTCAACGAAGTTTCTTTTCGCATTATCTATTGCTTTTCCATTCATGTTGAGGAATGGTAAGCTAACTGAAACTGTAATCTTAAGTATTCCATATTTTCTACAAAGTTCTTCAAAAAATGCCTCAACAATTGACTCGGATAAATGAGACATATATGTTATAGACAATCTATGGCAACATGGTAACTTCCTTGAAAAACAAATCAGTTACTATTGCGTAACATCACATAGTCCTTTTTCAAGTAACAAAATGTTCGAATTTTGAGAGAATCTATTCATAACACACTCAGCTAAAATTACGAGTTCTTGAGATCCCAAGCAATCGATTAATCTCAAAATTACCCATGCTTATGTCTTCCCATGGTCATCTAGCTTTAGACAATGGTTCATACAACCTAGCATTCTGAACTTTTACCTTTGGAACTGGAAATGAAAGTCAATTTGTCATCCAAATCACATTTAGTTCACATCCCGTTATGTATCTAAAACCAACAGTAATTCTCACTCAGTTGCACCAATGTTTGTCAAGTCACCCATAAAGTGACTAATGCTAATCCTCCACTATGTTATTTACTTTAATCAAAGTTGTCTCGCCATAACTCTTGAGTGAATACATAATCGATTTCCTCTAAGTCTAAATAACAATCCTTCTTATAGGAAATAATCCAACCATTGTGACCTTCTAGTGCATGCTTTGGCCCTTGCGTATGCTTTCCAAGCTGTCATCTAAAATCCTCAAATCCTCTGTCATATAACGCCGCTCATGGAATTAAATCCCGACTAATTTCCTCTTCTTTTTCATGTTAACAAGAGACATTTGCCTACTTAATGGTCATGTGCACCTCTATTAGACTCCCACTGAGTCATTATGCTTCAACTTTGAAGAATAACTTTCATAAATTTAACCCACTTCATGTGTTATTTGGTTTATGCTTACCTTAGGCACGTCTTATGAATTTGTATTGTTTGGTGGTTTGTGGGCAACACAAATTATCCAACTAACAAGTATCTGTTTGCTCCAATTCTAAAGTGAGATTTGAATAATAGTATAAAACTGCTTATGTTGATCATAAATTGAATACTTTTTGTTATGCATTATTCAAATTTTCTAGGAAAATAACCAATCTAGGTTGATACCTTGTTGAATCTGAACAATGCTCTAGGATTGTTGCCTACTAGCATCACAATCAGCTTAGAATATTTCGTTGATACCAGGTAATACTAGACATTGGTTGTTGCTGTCAATTTGCAACTTGTTCGAAATTTGGAAGCTATAGGATTGCTGCATAAGTTATCCACATGAACTTGCTTTTCTATTACCGCTTATTGTTTGCCATGTTTTGTGCCCAGTATCCCACTAAAGCTATTGCCACTCACCAATCACAAGTTCAAGTCACACCGAGTCATCATTTATTTACTTTCTTCCCTTGCTAATTTGTTCACAGGCCCAAATTACTTGGCTTGCCTATCCTGCATAGGTCCATTCAGGCATTTTCTTTAAAATTACGGTTTCTTTGGTTCTAATAATAGCCATGACATTTATTTACTTTAATCACATTTATCTGCTAAGAACGATTTAACCTTTCTGCAGGTTTTTCGACCTGTTATCAATATAAATGTCGAATTCACTGCCGAGGAGCTGGAAACCTCTCTGATTACACCAAACAACTTGCTGGATGATATACACATACCATTATTGAAGGTGTGGATTTCGGTATTGCTCACTTTTCATTTGCACACTTAATCTTGGTAGTGTATAGTTATAAACATACTGCTATTGATACGGGTACGTGTACGGATACATGTACGGTTTTGGAATCGTTGAAACAACAACTTCATTTAAAGATCTTAATCTATGGTACGCTTTTGGCTACGTTGTATCCTTGTATATGAATGTAATTCCAAATGGAGTCCCAAAATTTGCATTAAAGATTCGTTTAACTCGCAGAGTGACTGTAATTGCACTGATGTAGTTGCTGCTAGTCTTATTGCCAGGCGATCAAGCCTGGCGAGAGATGCTGAACCTTGCAATCAAATTAAATACGTTTCTATTAACATATCAAAGCTATGTTGCACTAAAATGCAATGCCATTTTTGCTCCCCGAAAACCCTGTCCCCCCGTTTTTGCACAGAAATGTATATGATATACAGGTATATAAATATGTATACAAACAGTGCAATCTACAATTAAACGTCTTGGATATGAAATGGCACGAAAGCGTCCATACAATATATGAAATAAATATATAAATATTAAAATATACTATAAAAAATACAGAATACTCAGTTTGTATTGATTCATAAAAGATCAATAACATGATGGTAAATAACATAATACATTCAAGTTTCAACTTGAAAGTTAAATAACATTGCAATATTTTTAAAGTTTTTTTGAGTTGTCTTTTAAAAAAGATGTGTAGAGGCTTTGGGTACGGTTGGAAATGTTTCCATAGAGGCAGGGTATGCGACGGGTACGGTTTTGGGTACGTTTCCACAGAGTTAGGGTGCGCTACGGGTACGGCAAAATTGTACCCATAGCGTACCCTGTCTCTGTGGAAACGTTTCCAGCCGTACCCAGAGAGTACCAGTCCTCGTACCAATACCTGGTATGTTTTCAGGCTGGTACGAGGACCCCCTGGGTGTTTTCGTGCAGTCTAGCAATCCATCCTTCATCTTAAATGTGTTTTCCACTCATCACCTTCTTAAATCCAAATCTGATGATATCCACTCTTCAAATCCATCTTTGTGAAGTGCCTAATTCCACTCAATCAATCTATCAAGTTGTCCATCTATAGCTATGGAAATTAATATTTGATTCTAATCTTGTTGATGGCTCTTGAATCCATACACATGTGCCATTCTCCATCTTTATTTGGTGCTAGTATGGGTGGAACAACACATGGGTTCAATTTCTCTCGTATCAGAGCCTTCTCCACTAGCTCTTATCTCTGCCTCTTCACCTCCTCGTTCTCCATAGGTGCCAACCTATATGTTGTCTTGTTTGGAAAACTAGATCTATGTGATAACTAATGCCCCTCATAGGTGGCAATCCATTGAGAATGTCCTTGGAGATAATTTTAACATATCCTCCCATAAAACTCTTCACTTTATGTGGAATTTCATCCACATTACCTGTTGTCACAACTTGCATGGGTTTTGAAACAAATGCGAAACATGCCTTCTTCTTCAGCCCTCTCAAAAACTATTTACCGCAAATCAACAACACTTTAGGACTGCTGCCCACTTCTTCTATCTTATCCTTCAATGGCCTCAATCAATACTTCCTTCCATCCTTGACAAGTGTATATGTATTGGCCCTACCATCATGTATATCATTTCTCTCAAAGTGATGAGGCCTTCCCAACAATTCATGACAAACACCCATAGGCATTACGTCACACAAAACCTCATCTCTATATGACCCCATCTGAAAATTCACCAAATATTGCTCACCAACCAAGATTTGATGTCCTCTTTACAACCAAGACACATTGTATGGGTTTGGGTGTGTTATCTTCTTCAACCTCAACTTCTCTACCATCTCATTAGACACTAAATTGCATGTGCTACCACTATCAACAATAACCTTGCAGTACTTACCTATGGATTTGCAAACTCATGGAAAACTTACCTCCTTCTCTACCAAAGTATCCTTTTCCTATTGAAGAATATCATACTTCTTTGGTGCATAACTGCTGTTGTGAGAAGTACTTTCTTCTTCTTCTGGAATGTGTTGTCCTCTTCTAGTGTTTGCTTGACCTCTTCCTCTTGCAAACCTTCTTCTACATCTTGTATTTGGTTGTCTCCTGGACAACTTCTCTAGCACCTTCAAAGCACATTGGTATGCTTCCTCTACCGACTAGAATCTTATCATTTTGAACTTATCTTGTATGTCAATACAAAGACAATTCACGTACCTTGAGATCTTATTGTTGGGAATAAACTAAATTCTACTAACAATAAGTAGACTAAGAGGAGCTACCGAACCATATATCTAAACAAAATATAAAGACATCAAACAAGATATAGACATAGGATTTTCCTGGAAAAACCTTTTGTGTAAAAAACCCATTACAATTACCTTTCTTATTGAATTAACTTTAGTCTTTAACCCAACATAAACAAATACAACAAGAGTACCTTCAAGGCATGTAAAATAGTATTCAATAGTCCATGCACTTCAAGAATACAGTTACAATACACAACTATATCATCCTTAAGTTTAGCTGATCTATATATAATATGTTAAGACATGAACGAATTAGAAAAATTCAACAACCACAATAATTGTTACAATCATTCCTCCATAATTGTTACAACAATTCAATGTTTTGTGCTTAAGAATCTACATGCTTCGAAAGTAGTTTCATACATTAAAGTATCTTATGAATTTAACAACATACAATCCCAAGATTCTCTCTAACTGTCATGTCATGTTAGTATAAGATATCTATTTCACCATGTATCTTAATTTATAAGCATAGAATCCAAAGATTCTCTCTAACCATCATATCATTAATATAAAATATTTATTTCACCAACTGTGACAAAATATTCTCTAACTCATCACTTTACACCTCTAGTCTTCCTCATAACTAGACAAGTGTTGACAATACATCAATATTACACTTCAATGCTGCACAATGCAAGTGGACATCGTAATGCAACTCCTATTGTGCACATATTTCCCACGCACAAACTTGCATGCAATATTGCTCAAGTTCCACATAATTCCCACATGTACATGTATATCTATGTATATACCTTTGTGCAAGCTTGTGCATCAATGTCCATGCGTAAATCTATTCGCTCCATTTTGAAACTCGTTCTCACACTTTACATAAAAGGAGCATGAATCCATTCTTCAGTAAATGTAGCCATCCAAGCCCGTGTTTGTCCAAACACCAAGAGAACTTCTCAATAATCATTTCCTTAGTCAATGAATATGAAACTTTTAGATATGTATATACCTTCTATAATAGTTTCCTTTTTCCCTCCACTTTTTCCCTTATTAAATGATATTGCACAACAATATACTTTGTAATGATTCATACTTGGGGTTATTTTCTAGACAAATCACTCTCTATAAATCACAGATCAATCCTCGCTATTGTTTGTATGAACTCAATTATGTAACGTTATCTCTTGAAGCCAAACCACTTCCTTACTTGCGTGAGTGGCTGCCATAACTACTTAACTTCAGCAGTTGATTTCGCAACACTTTCTTCCAACATGCTTACTCATCCAAATTATAGTTCAACTGAACAAGTTGAAAACATACCCACTAGAAGACATGTGCATATCTAGATCTCCACCCAGATCAAAACATCCACAAAACCATGTAAACTTAATTCTTTGCTTTCACAAAGACTTCCCTAGATAGAAAATAACATAGTCAGAAGTTCTGCAAATATTTGAAGATCCTGCTTCACTGTAATCCAATGTTCCTTTTGCATATTTGGCATGTATATGCTAACAACTCCCATTGCATGTGCAATGTCAGGATTTGTACAGTCAACTATTGCATACATCAAGCTTCCCACCACAGTTGCATACAAAACCATGAACCATGTATTCCAACTCTTGTGCCTTTGGACTTTGTGTGGCCGAGAGTTTTCTAACCAACTAGGAAAGGTGTGCTCATAAGTTTTTGTTGCACATCTTGAACCTTTCCAACACTATCTCAACATATTTATTCTACTTAACTAGAGCTTCATATTTGCGCAATCTCATGTCAATTTTCATGCCCAAAATGAACTTTGCAGCACCAGATCTTTCATGTCAAACTTGAATGAATAAATGAGACTTAATTTGTTTGATCATTGCCTTGCAATTTCTAATCAGCACTCATGTCATCCACATAGAATAACTATGATGACAAAAATCTTCCCTTCTTTGAATATACGCAAGGATCCGATTTGTTGCGCAAGACCAAGTTTTAGCACATAGCTATCAAACTTTTGATTCCACATCCTTGGTGAATGTTTCAAGCCATACAAGGACTTCTTCAAGGGACAGACCAAGTCCTCTTTCCCCTTGACTACAACACTTTTAGGTTACAACATCTAGATTTCTTCTTCAAGTTCCCCACGCTAAACAGTTGTTTTGGCATCCATCTGATCTATCTCCAGATCTATATGCAACAATAGCTACTAAGAATAATTTGATTGAAGTCAATTTTGCAATAGGAGAAATACCTTGCCAAAGTCCAATTCCCTCGACGTGAGAGAATCCTTTTGCATCTAGGCGAGCCTTATACTTCTCCTATTTAAATTTGCACATTGCACGTCTTCTTGAAAACCAACTTGCAACCCACATGCTTTCTTCCAAGAAATCCCAAGTCTCATTCTTATCCATAGACTCAATCTCCTCCTTCATGGATTTCTTCTAGAACTTGCTCTTCTTGGCTACAAGAGCTTCGTGCATTGTCTTGGGATCATCACCACCAATTACTAAAAGTAAGAATGCAGAACAAAGTTAGTTGGGCTTTACCTTTTTGGTACTCTACACACCATTTTGATCTTCTTTGTGCAAGGGTTTAAGATTCTTCTTCCTTCTTTGATGCCTCTTCTTCATCAACAACTTTGTACTCAGATATAGGCTCTTTAGACTCCTAAGTCAACCCATGCACCTTTTTTGTATCTTCTTTTGGTTGCTCCTTTGGATGTTCCAGCTTACCTTCACCACTGCGACCATCCTTTTGCACAAGAAGTCCTCTTCAATTCTTTGAAGACCACATTCCATGACATAAACCACCTTCTCTGTTTTAGGATTCCACAACTTGTACCCTTTAACACCATTTCCATATCCAATGAAGACACACTTCTCAGACTTGTAGTCAAGCTTTGTCCTCTTTTCCTTTGGAACATGTACTTATGCATCATGGCCAAAATTCTCAGGTGTTTTAGGGATGGTTTCTTACCAGTCCAAGCTTCATACAGAGTCTTATCTTCCAGTGTTGATGATGGTGAGCGATTCACCAAATATCAAGTAGTAATCATTGCTTCAGCCCAAAATGTCTACTTCAAATACACACCACTAAGCATACTCAAGGCTTTAACCATTAGTAACTTGTTCTTCAGCATTACAACTCCATTTTGCTAAGATGTGTATGGAGTTGTCTTTTGTCTCTCATTTCTACACTGCTTGCAGAATTCCTCGAATTCCTTTCAACAAAAATCACCCCATTATTCATGTGTGCAACACTTTGATCTTCTTAATCCTTCTGATTTTCCACAAGAAATTTTAACTCCTTGAATTTCTTGAAAACTTTATATTTCTTTTGTATAAAGTATAACCAAGTCTTCTTGGAAAAGTCGTCTATGAATAACACATAGTACACAACATTCCCAAGTGATAGAACCTCCACCATCCTAAACACATCACTACGTATAACTTGCAAGATCTCATTTGTTTGCCCAGTACTTATGGGAAACTTGACTTTGCTTTGCTTGCCATACACACAATGTTCGCAAAAGTCAAAGTCCATGGAGCCCTCATCAATCCCTTTAACCATCCTTTGGATTTAATGAGTGTGCAACCCTTTCTTGGCAATATGACCCAACCTTTCATGCCAAAGCATAGTCTTTTCTATCTGGAAGCATGTTTATTTTCTCATGTACTTCATTGGCTTCAGGAACAATAGTGTTATTGCAAGCACTAATAACCGTAATCACATCTATATCTTGAACATGGTTCCTAGTGTGCACTCCTCTCTATAGGTACCATTGCACCATGCACCATTTCATAGCCATCCTTTGCGAGTTGATACACCTGCACTCCTAGCATCACACATCTTGCTAATTGAAACTATAGTTTCTCGCAAGACATGGTATGTGCAGAAATCCATGGAGAGCCTTGATCCTCTCATCTCAAAACCTTAAGCTTCACTCGTCTTGACCGTCAAGACCCATAATTAGTGAGTGGATTAATCTTCTAGAAAGAAATTACCACCTTCATATTCATCATATTCGTGAAATTGGTCCCTATGAGAGGTCATATGGTAGGATGCTTCAGAGTCAACCAACCATGCTTCATTACATGCATGCGCACTCAATATTACCATGTACACATCTTCATTTTCATCAATCAAACCTTTATCGCCTGAGGATGAAGTGTCAATCAGTTTTCTTTGTCCACTGTCACTCTACAATCCTTCTTACAATGCCTTGTTTTGCCACAATTCCATCATATTTCTCTCAAAGGTCTCTCCGGAGTCTTACATCTGCCTCTAGACCTCATTGCTTCTCCCCTAGGCTCTGCTTGCCTTTTTACAGTGTCTTCCCAAACACCAGCAATGCATCACCTTGGTGATCTTCTGCGGACTTGCGCTTTACTGTCTTTGACAATAAGGCTGCAACAATCTCATCTATATTGGGTTTTGATGAGGTGCTAGTGATTGCCACCACTAGATTATCCCAAGAGTTGGGCAAAGAATATAGTAGCATAACACGCCTCCCTTCATCATCCATTTTTTATATCCACAAACAATAACTAACCAATGTGTTGAAAGCAATCAAGTGCTTTGTAATTGAATCACCATCATTCATTCTCAATGAATATAACTTCGTTCGCAGTTATAGTTTGTTGCCCAAAGACTGTGCCTAGTACAACATGCCTAACTTATCCCATAAACCCTTTGTTGTCTTATCATCAAATACATTTAATAAAACTAAATTTGATAGACAAAGTCTGATAAAGCTTCTAGCTTTTCTATCAATCATATCTTGCTCTTCTTGTTTACCCCTACAAGTCATGTTTTCATCACAGTAACCCATTAATCTCTATCTATCAAGAGATCCTCGATCTTGAGTTTCCATAACTCAAATTGCTAACCATTGAACTTTTCAATCTTTATTCTTGTGCTTCCTCACATATCTATACACAAAAGATTTACAACAATACAAGGACTCTCTCAACCCAAACACTTACTATAGATCTACCCAAAGAATCCTACAAAGCTCTAAACCAAGCTTTAATACCAAATGTTGAGAATAAATTGGATTCTACTAACAATAAGTGAACTGAGAGGAGCTATTGAAACAAGATCTAAACAACATATAAAGACATCCGACGAGATCTAGACATAGGATTATCCTGGGGAAACCCTTTTAGCTATAAAAATCTACCACATTAACCTTTCTTACTACATCAATTTTAACCCAACTTATATACCCGAGATTTTTAAAAATTTGCCGTTTCAGCGTACCGAAACCATACCCGTACCCGTATCCGTGCAGTCTAGATGGATTGTATGAGTGGCTAGTCATGCCATTTAGGTTGACAAATGCACTAAGCACATTCATGAGACTCACAAACGAAGGGCTGAAACCAATCTTGGTAATTTTGTTATTGTGAATTTGGATGATATCTTGCTTTTTAGTGGAACAAAAGAGGAACACTTGGTACGTCAAAGCCTGGTAATGCAATGATTGAAGGAAGAAAAGTTGTTGGTCAACTTAATGAAGCACATTTTTATGAAGGAAGAATTGGTTTACTTGGGTTTTGTGATTTCACAAGAATAATTGAGGATGGAACCTAAAAACATAAGGGCCATTGTTGAGTGGCCATCACCAAAGAGCATGATTGAAGCAAGAAGCTTTCGTGGGTAAGCATGCTTTTACAGGAAGTTTATCACGAACTTTGGTGGGTTATGTGCACCAATCGTGAAAACAATGTGAGGCGACAAAAAAGAGATTAGATGGACAATTGCAGCAGAGCATAGCTTTCAGATTTTGAAAAAGGCGACCAAACAACTACTACTAGCATTGCCAAATTTCAACAATGTATTTCAGGTTGATTCTGATGCTAGAGGGACAATATATAGGTGTTTTTTTGAGTTAAGAACATAAGCTCATTTCTTATTCTCAGTGAGAAACTGGAATGATGATGAGAAAGGGTATCCAATTTATCACCAAGTGCCTTTATGCTATTGTTCAAATAGCTAAAGAAGTAGAAGCACTACTTGCTATTGAAAGAATCTGTTCTATACACGGACCATCATGCACTGCAATTCATATATAGCCAAGGTATGTTAAACCAAAAGCATAATAATTGGGTTGAGGTTCTTCAAAATTACTCATTTGTTTTGAAGCATAGAAGTGGAAAGTAAAATTAAAGTTGCAGATGCATTGAGTAGCAGAAGTCTTTTGTTGCATGAGATGAGAAGAGAGGTAGTTGACTTTGACTCTATGATAGATTTGTATGAAGAAGATTTGGATTTTAGAGATGCTTAGGCAGCATGCAAGAGCTCAGTCAACATGAATAGAAATCCATGGTTGGATTTCTTTACGTAAGATAAACTGGTGTTTAGAGGACAGTGGTTGTGTATACCTCAAGGTTCAATAAAGAAAATTTTCGTCAGAGAAGAAGGATATTGGATGGGTCTGTCATGTCACTTTGGTGTTGATAAAACATTGGCATGTAAACTGAGCAAGAGTTAATATTGGCCTAAGATGGGTGTGGATGTGAGCAAACTTGTGCGACATTGTACTGTTTGCCAACATTCAAAAAGAAAATGTCAGAATAAGAGTTTGTACCAGCCATTGCCATTACCCGAAAGACCATGGGAAAACATAAGTATGAATTTTGTTCTTGGGTTGCCAAGAACTCAAAAAGGTAATGATCTTATCTACATTGTTGTTGATAGATTCTCAAAGATGGCACACTTTGTCGCTTGTAAGAAAACTGGTGATGACACACACATTGCAACTTTGTTTTTCAAGTTAGTAGTAAGGTTGTATGGTTTTCCTGAGAGCATTGTTTCAGATAGGAATAAAATATTTGTTGGTCATTTTTTGAGAACAAGGTTGGGTTTCAATTCAGCCTACCATCTCCAAATGGACAGGAAAACAGAGGTTGTGAATAAAAGCCTCAAAAGCATCTTGAGATGCTTGGTTGAGCAAGCCAAGACAATGGGATATAATTCTAGCACAAGCTAAGTTTGCTTACAACTTGGTGAATAAAAGTACAAACAAGTATCCATTTCGGGTTGAATGTATTCTTACAACCATACTCAGGTGTTGTCTGAGTTCATGGATACAGCTGATTTGAGTAGAAGTGTTATAGCAGAAGACTTTCTTGGGTACAACCACGAGATACATTAGCATGTGAACAAGAAGTTGAAGAAGAGTGCCTTGAGATACTCTCAAGCACCATGCTGATCTTGAGAGGAGAACAAAAACTCCAAGTTGACGACTTGGTTTTGACTCGCTTGAGGAAATAATGGTTTCCAAGAGGAACATATGACAAGCTAAAGTGGAAGAAGATTATGCCATGTAATATTTTAAGGAAGTTTGCAACAAATGCCTACAAGATAGAACTACCAAATGGGGTTGATATCTCTCTTATATTCCATATTGCAAACTTGTACCCTTACTAGGAGGGACAAAAGTGTTGAGAATGCAAGTTCAAATTCTTCAATGCCATATTTGAGACAACAATTACTTTGAGGTAAGAGAAGGGATAGAGATGTCAAATTATTCTAAGTCACAAATGACCGAAAGTAGGTCAATGGGAGTCAAGAATATATCAAATTACAATAGAAAGGAAACTTAGATGGTGACTGATTCCAAAATCATAAAGAAAATGAGAGGCAATGACTATCGAGAGTACTTGGTAAAGTGGAAAGATAAAACAACTTAAGAAGCAACATGGTTGATGCATATGAGATTGCCAAACATGGAAAGATAGTGGAAGAGCTCACGTAATATTCATGAGCAAGAGGTCATGGTTCATTTCATTTTTCTAGATGTATGATATAATAGCATCCAAGGGGTACCTACAATCTTGCATCAACTAAAAACGTGTAGGGGGTGTTTCTCTAGACTAGTCAGCATGTTTACCGTTTTGGCATGGTAGAAATTGGGACGTATCAACACTCCAGCACTTCAAGTGTATAAAGTACATTAGAAAGGATCAGCTTCAGTCAGCAACAGGTTCAAACTCGGTTGAGTCAATCTATTAATAGTAGGATTCTAGGAGTGGTAGTGACCGTTGAAGACCCAACAATGATAGTTTATGGTGCATAAGCAAAAAGGTTATGGGGAATACCTCCAAAGTGGAATGTGATTGCATACTTGGATCCTTCTCGAAAATTTATGCACTTTAAAAAACAGCAATGGATTTTGAGCTCATATGTAAATGTTATGGCTTTTGGAAGTTTCAACACTCTGCATAGTGACAAAACCAATGGGACAGTTTTGCAACCTTAAGCAGCCGTTTTTAAACCGTCATGGCTGTTTTGTAACTACCAATCTGCAAAAAAGGGGTGGTTACACAACTGCTGCTCTGCAGAAAGCATTGGTTTCAAAAAGAGAGTAATGACCTAGAATGATTGGTTTTCCCATCTTGAACATTCTCAAGATGCTTAGGAGTTTGCAGAGGCACCCCAAGTTATTAGAAAGAACCTAGTTCTTGAGTTGGGAGTTAGTTTTGCAAGCAAAGAGAGCAAGGGAACATTAGAGAGTTCAACTAGGGAATTTCAGTGAGCAGTGTTCAAGTCCAAAAACAGAGGACTGTGTCAAGTCCACTGAGGGACTGATATTCACCATGTTCTCATCTTCATATGTTTTGTAGTTCAATAAAGCATCTGTTGTTGTGTAATCTCTATAACAAGTCATATATGCCATAATGATTAACTATTTTGGGTTTCAGGTCTGAGTGAGTATGTTCAAGTGTGTGTCCATTTGGCAAGTAAATCTAGGCTGCAGGGAAAGACTGACATTCATTTGGTCCCCTCTTACCTGACCTGCACCACATCAGGTTTTTCCTTGTAGTTCTGATAGTTTGCTGCAATTTATCCTTCACCTATTCATGCACACTTCGCATTTGATTAAAAAATTCCTATACATTTGCACTTTTTATTTTTTCTAAAACTCCAACAAATCGGCTGCTTCCTTGGGAATCGTCTTATGCATGATCTTGATAGGAGTTAGGAATCAAACACGGAGATCTATCCACTGCTTTATTCTAATCAAATTCAACCTAGACCAACACTTACTCCCACTGCCCAGCCTCACACCCTGTCAAATATGTCAACAATTTTCCAAGACTTTGGTTGACTGCCTTGATATGTCCATCCCTTTGCGAACAATTGGAGCAAACCTGAATTGAAGTTTTGTGCCTGATGCCCTCCATAGTGTCCTCTGAAAGTGACTAAAATATCAGGTTTCTTGTTCTGATGTTGATATTCTTGGATGGCCTATGAAATCATAGTCCTGAAATTTCTTTGATGAATAACTCCATCACTTTGGAAGCATCGCTGGTCTTGTTACATGGATCTAAGTATGCCATTTTTGAGAACTTGTTCATAACCACAGAGAGATTCATTTCCATTTGACTTTTGGAAAAATCCAGGACAAAATAAATTGATATTTTCTCCCAAGTTCTAGTTGACGTTAGCAACAGACTATACGGTCTCTCTTTTTCCAATTGGCATATATTGCACCTTTCTACAGACTTGTTGGCATATTTTGTATGCTTGTAGATGAAAATATCAGTGATCCTTCTAAAGAAATATTTTGTCCATTTCGAAGTGACCTCTCAATTCACTGCTATTTCACTCCCAAATGAGGGTGCATCTCCTTTGTCCTCTTGGTGAGCATAGTTGTTATCCCCTGAAAAAGAATCCTTCTTGAAGAAAATAATCAAGGTAGCCTGCCATTCATGCCTCTCTGAAGTCTTCAACATTTTCTCACAAGCTTTCAATGGTTTTAAAGCCAGCTACCTCCACTAACAATATTGCCAATAAAGCAACTGTCCTACTTAAAGAATCGACAACATTATTCGACTTTCCGTATCTATGTTTCAATGCAAATGAATAACTTAGTAAGTATTCCACCCTTTTCAAACGATGCTAGTTCAATTTGACTTAGCTGTTTATGAATTTCAATGTTAGTGATAGAAGAATAATACACATGACAAAAAACAGTGCCTCCATTTCTTCAAAGCCTGTACTATTGCATAAAATTCTTGGTCATAGATGAAATATGTTTCTTGTTCCATACCACTAATCACTGAAATAAATCACAGGCCTTCCTTTTTAGCAGAAAAGTGTTCACCACACCACTTGCATCAGTCCCTCCGAAAAGCTTTGTTGAAATCTTCTCAAGAGTTCAAAACTTTGTTTTGCTACTGTTACTCAATTAATACTTTGCCCTTCTTACAATCCTTTTGGAGCACACCCCACTTATATTTAGGATAAATTTTCGATAGAAATTGACCAAACCATGAAAACCTTTTACCTCCATAATTTTTCTGGAAATTAGTGAATTCCAAATGGACCTTTCGTCTTACCTTCTCTAGGTCTCTCAAATCTTCTTGGGAAATTACAAATCTCAAGTAAACAAAGTCCTCTTGCACAAATAAACACTAATAATAATTTTTCTGTGGTCGTTCCCTTCTTCATCCATTCCATTACATGTCTTAGATGCATCAGGTGGTCCTCCTTGGTCATGCTTAAAAGTAGTATATCGTCAGGATGTACAATTATGAACTTGCCCAAGAATAGCTTGAGCACTTTCTTCATTCTTCACATGAAATTACCGTTGGTATTGATTGGCCCAAATGAAATTGCTAGCCACTCACATAATTCTTCAATGGTTTTGTAAGTTGTTTTACACTCGTTCCTTTATTAAATCCGATTCCGAACCAATAGGCAGCCACCCTTGACATCAATCTCCATAAAAGTATTTAAAACCCATAATGTCACCAGTGCGGGTCAACTGAAACCAATGCTTGATTTTTTACCTCGTGGATATACTGTGAATTGATGCACATTCTCCAGTCCCCAGTTGTCATGGTTATAATTAGTGCTGGGACTGAAAATGTGCTCAAACTCTGTCCAACAAATAGTCTTGAGATAAGATCTTGGAATGGTCAGTTTACTTAGATATTTTTTTTTCTTTAACGAAATTAGTCTATAAAGGATCCTTGTTTGAAAAACTGGCCCCTAGAATGAGGTCCACGTGATGTTTTCCTGATGGTGGAACGCTAGTAAGGAGTCCTTCGAACATTATCACTTTATGCTTGTCAAATAGAGCCTTCACTTTTTGCTGGAACAACTTCAAAATTTCGTTCTATTTTCCTTTCAAGTGAAGCAAAGAACACTTTAAATTTGTTCACATATTGAATGTTTTCCTTGGGTGAAATCAAAACATTTCTGCTGCTCTCTCCTATGTCCTTTTTATTGGCAGCAACACAAATCTCTTTCTGTCTGTGTTGGATGTGAATGTGTTATTCCTTCTCTCATGTATGGATTCTCGGCCAATTGCCATGGATTTCCAACATGTGGAAACCGTCCATTGACATTACATTGCACATTGCTTCATCCGGATAATCAGCAATGCAAATGTTCATGTTGCACTGCTCATTTGCAGTTACTTGACGGTCCTTCCATATCCACAAAACCTTGTGTGGATAAGGATGGCCTATGCAGTTAAATTTAGCATCTACACCATCTCAGTGAACACCAATTTGTCTGTGTTCTCTTTGTCAATGACCAACTTGCAGAATTTCCCACCATCTTTACATTTCATTAGAAAATCTCTTCGGCTGCCATTGTCCTTTCGTCTCTAGAAAATACACTTTCAGCATCAAAAGTTTTCCATGTTCTGGTTCAACTGGTGCCATCTCCTTTTCTTAAGCAGTTTCCTCTGTTTGGGCAAATTTGCTTGTGTTTTTCCTTGTGCCTTCATTTACTGGTTCTGTACAATCATGTACTCAATAACCAGGCTGCCCACACCAATAACACTCTATTGTAGCATCTTTTGTGATCACAATCTCTTCCTCCAAATTCTCTTCCTG
Organism: Taxus chinensis; assembly: GCA_019776745.2. Taxonomy (NCBI): domain Eukaryota; kingdom Viridiplantae; phylum Streptophyta; class Pinopsida; order Cupressales; family Taxaceae; genus Taxus; species Taxus chinensis. The sequence goes on from CM034157.1 coordinate 188,606,801, forward strand.
GTTGAGGACAAAAGTCAACTCTTTGAATTAGTTGGGAGGAACTATCTTCTTCCTTTTTTCAGCTGTTGACACTTCACTTGTACCAACAGTACCCTTCCCGCCTTCTCCAGATGTAATAGCACCTTTTTGTTTGGCATTTCTCCCACAAAAAAATCTTGATATTCCTCCATCTATACAGGCAACTGGTATGGTTCCTCTAATAAAGGGATCTTATGCAAGCCCAACTTTTCTTGAATGACACATTTCAAGCCATTCACACATCTTGACATTGTTTCTTCACCTTCCTCATTTTGGCCAACCCAGATGGTTAGCGTGTAGAATGCTACCGTGTAGTCTTTCAAACTCAAGTTCTGCTAGTGAACTCTTTGAAACTTCTTAAAGAGACTGTGCTATTAATATAAGGGCAAAATCTTTTCTCTCAACATATAGACCATCTTGTTTCAAGTTCGAATATTCTCCTTTCCATTTTATGTTCTGTAGTTTTGCAAATGATTTCACCACATGGATGCATGCCCCCCCATCTTGGTGCATGCAAATTTTACTTTCACAACACCTTCATTTACTCAAAATTGAAATATTTGTTCATTTCTACCATCCAATCAACCAGTGCTTCTGGGTTCAAAGACCTCAAATATGTAGTGACATCTAGCTTCAGTGGGTTTTCCATTTTTGACAGCACCATATTAAGTCGTGCCTATGAAGCTTGTTTTGCTAGCTCACCTTCTATGGTTCAATCTTCACTTTATTCATCTATGACATCATGCTGTTTGAAAGTTTGATTCTCAGTTCTCCTTTGTAGTGTCTGCACTTCCTTTGCAATATGACCATCCATCAGGCCTCCATCTCGGGTACTGTCTCTTGCTATCCATCCTCCTCTTCCTCCCCATGCAAGAGCAATTCCTCTCTGTACCTTAGGGTTGGGTTTGATACCAATATAATGTAGCATCAGCCTGTAACAATCAATAGTTTAAGTTCCACACAATATAGGAGTAGAACTCTGTATTTCGTTAATATGAAAATGCAAGTATATAACTCTGATAAACAACCTGAAACTATTCACCAGACTAACACTCTTGCCGACTATTAGATATCTTCATTGCCATAGACCCACTATTTCTCCAACCATAACAAACCTCCTTTTCCTTCCAAAAAGAATGGCTTCCTTCTCTCCTCCTTGCTAGGACTATTCTTCTAACTTCCTTATTAGACTAGCTATCTCTGAATTGAAATAATTCTCTAACAGAACTCATCTTCTAATTGAAGTGAACTGTTCACTAACTGAACTCAACTGACTGATTGATTGTTTGTGAACTGAGCTGAACTGGATCTCTACTCCACTGAGTAATAGCTTTAACTCTGTCTGACCGCTGTGTTCATGCATCATGACCTGTCAAGTATGAATGCCTTTTGGGTTTCGCCATCATTGTCGAATTATGAAATCCAGGACATTTAACTTTACCCAATTCAGCCTTACATATAACCCTGGCAACGTTAGCATACATTATGTGTATAGTTCAGAAAAGGCAGTTATACATATTTCCATTTTGGACTCTCACAGAAGTGATTATGAATATTGAAAACTTGGATTCAGAAGAGCCTATAATATTTCTTTCTGCTGCAATTCAATGGAATATTTCATCTTATTCTTCAAATCTCATGCAAAGTAGTACTGAAATGTAATAATATTTTGGAAATTTCGTACTGTTCTATTATCTATATCTACTACTCTTAATATATTAATGTAGGTCACTAAGAGATATTCTTGAATATCAATTATAATTTTAAATTTCTGAACATTTTCGATTTTGGAGCCTGCTCTATTCCTCATTGTTTTCTTTGTAATGGCAGGTTCTCATAGTTGTGCTTCGAGTTCAGATGTGATATTCATACATGGGTTTCTTTCTTCTTCCTCTTTCTGGACTGAGACAATCTATCCCAAATTTTCTGAAGCAGCGAAATCCAACTACAGGTTTTTTGCAGTTGATCTTCTTGGCTTCGGAAAAAGTCCCAAGCCATTAAATTGCTTGTATACAGTAAAAGAGCATGTAGACATGATAGAACAATCAGTTATTCACCCATACCATGTCAAATCCTTCCACTTAGTCGCTCATTCCATGGGTTGCATCATTGCTCTAGCATTGGCTTCTAAGTATCCAAATGCCTTGAAGTCAATCACACTTTTGTCCCCAGTGAGTACCCTATATTCCTCTCCTACCTTGAATCTAAGAATGTTGGTACTCCTCTGATTATGTCAGGTTTTGGCTATAATAATCTCATCTTATTTTCTGAATGCAGCCATATTATCCGGCACCATCAGGGGAGCAAGCAAATCATTTTGTGATGAAAAGATGTGCACCTAAAACGATCTGGCCACTCTTAGCATTTGGCTCTTCCGTTATGTCATGGTATGAGCATGTTGGCAGAACTGTTTGTTTGGTAGTATGCAAGAACCACAGATTTTGGGAATGGATTCTGAAGAAGTCGGTATGGAAAAGGTATATATCATCCTGTGGTAAATTCTTGTTGTGCAAGTCAGTACTGGGCTGGGTAGATCAAAAGAACTGAAAAGAATTATACAAAAGCAAATCTTCCTCACCTCGAAAACAACATTTTCTTATAGATTAAAAGTAGCAGTGGCGATATTTGCGACCATTTCTTAGACCTTGTGTTTGGCACTTGCAAAATTTGAAGAAATAAAAAATCCAAAGATATGTCAAGCCCTTCTTCTAATTCAATTTATCCTGCCAATTTCCGCTGGTGAATGAGTTGCTACCTAGATATGGGTCTCTTAATACCATGATCTAATCCTCTCTATACAAGACTTATAGTGTAGAGGGTAGAGCCATCGTTGATGTTAATAATAACTAACTCAAAACTTATATTTGCAGCATTACGTGGGGACATGTTCCCCCCAAAAACCAGGAGTCCAGGACGTCCCAGACGTCCTGGGGATGGTGGGACGGGGGGGGGAACGTGCCCCCCATGTTTCTGAAAGGGTGGGAAAAAAGGGGAAAGTCTGGATGTCCCTGGGAGGTTTCGAGGACTTCTAGGTTTGTTTTTTACAATTTTTCTTTTAAATAATTATTTTTTAATTACTTTCTTTGTTGTTTTCTCTTTAAAAATGTTTACCCATTAACCATAATCCGACCATGTTTTATTAAAAAGACATTAAGAATCAAGAGTGATATGTTAATGTGAATACAAAAAATTTCAAGCACAAGTGCACATGGTGGACTGTCACAACAGGCTATGGAAATCAGCAGCATACATATTAATACTAAAAGGTATATGGACATATAGCATTAGTATAGCTATATGTATACTGCTGAGTTTTTAGTATGGATGTTTGGATGTGGACTGATATATAAATATGAACTGCTATTCACTAAAAAATTTAAATTTATCTGTATATTTATAATTTTATATATTATTTTAATAGCCGTCACCGTGCCGTCCCCCCACCATCCCGAAATTTTGGAAATTTTTTGCCGTCCCGGAGTCTTAGGTAACTATGTATATTTGAGCTTCTATACTACATATTTAAGATCCTTATTCATGTTTTGAAACCTCTATATGTATTATGTTTTCGTTCATCATTCCCAACTGAGTAAAATGCTGAAAATACGTGCAACATACCTTAAAAATGGGGAATATCTACAAAATACAGGAAAAATTTAAGCACTGAATGATCTCTTTGCATAGATATGGATGCAAAAATCTTTATCAGACATATTCACCATTGTTCCATGCATTCTGTCAAGCAAATCTTTTAAATAATTGATCCTGTAATTTTATCTACAGATACAGAAGCTGCTAAGCAGTCTCAAGGATTTTATGGCGGATCTTTAAATGTAAAAGGTAGAAGTAGGTGTTTAGGTCACAACCAAACAAAACACTAATTTCAAATTTGCTGTATGAAACCCTCACTTGTTGAAGCCCTCAAGGGGATTGTATTTCCATTTACCTTATATATTTGTTCAGCAAGGCATACAACCCTACCCGTCCAGATTCACATCTATGACTTCCATCACAGAGGAAACCTGCCTACCATCAGGCCCACTCAGGATGTACTTAAAATCAGCATTCTCAATAAACCTTTTAAGGAACATAAAGGTCTTCACTGCAGATCCAGAAGAAATTATGAGTGTCTGTATGTACAATTATACATTTTCTTTAGTAATGGTATTTTAGTAAAAACTAAAAGTGAAGTAGGGGTCAAACACACAGCTGGAAAACCCCAAAAAATCAGATCCAATGTGTCTAAATGTAATCATCATCCTTTGATATCCACCCTTGTCCATGTTGTACTACCTTGTGCCCTCCAGTCACAACACAGATTTCCTGTTCTAACACCTGATGCCTTTGTAAGATTCTCTTTGATGCCCATCTTGCTCTCTCTTCAACTCTGACTACAGCCTGACTGACCACCTAACCTTTAGGCATTCATTATGAATTTACTCCAACTAATGTTTGAAGCTATGCTTTCTAATCGTGAGACTGAAATACATTGCATGTTATTATTGCAGTTTTTGATTACGTCTTTTACAGGATCCCAGTTTACTTCTTGGGAGAAATTGTATCGAAACCATTTAAATTTCCACAATAAGAGTTTTTTGTAACGACCTCCCATTTATTTATGTGGAAGTTTAATGGGTAAATGAGAGGCATGTTTTCTCTTTGAACCTTCGTAAGCTCAGCCAATGCAGTGAGAGTTTTTCGATGTCGCGCAAAGCCGCGGAAGGAAGCATGTGGTCCGTGGAAGTCCGGAGTCAAGATGACTCACTTTGTATGCGTCCGTTGGGCCTTGTTTTGTGTCTTGATGAGCAGCGTGTTGTTAAGCTTGAGGTTTTTTTTAGGGTGGCTTGCATGCCTATATAAACAAACCCGTGTGACTTAGGGAACTAGAGAAATCTAGGGATGAGCGGGTGGAGCTCAAATCAAGAGTTGATGCCAAGTAAAGACTTGTGCTCAAGTCTAGATCCAGTGTGGGCAGCACTGTGGGGTTGAGTTGTAAGCTTGTGGGCATGTGTTGAGTTTGTTTGACTATATCATTGGCCATTGGTCAAGTCTGTGTAAGTTCATATTGCTGAATAAAATAGATAGTTGTAGTGGCAATTTGTTGTTGAGAGGAAAGATCTATTGTGTAATCCTGATTGTAGGGAAGTTAATGCATCCTATCATTGGAACCCCTATCCACGTCTGCATCATTTGGTATTTAGAGCCAGGCCAAACTCTGGGAAGTGAAGAAAGGAAGGTTCACCATCTTTGCAAGGTGGGTTGAGGAAAGAGGATAACAAGTGTGAGGTCCGTGTAGGTTTACAAGAAATTGCAACAGCACATCTAAGTTCTGTAAGACAAGATGCCTCCTAGAAGAGTAGGGCAAGCAAACGCAGTAGCTAACAATATGGCTGGAAGGCTTGACGAAATTGCGGAGATGTTGTAGAGAATGCAGATCAGATTGACTGTAGTAGAAGAAAATTGCACAAGAGGATTCATCCCAAGGGATGATATGAGTAATGTGGAAGAAAAGGTAGTAGTGCAAGAAGCACCCAAGGGTGGCACGGGAGACACAATTCCAACACAAGATTGCGTGAATGATGGAGAGGAGAGGTTGTTGAGAGCTATGTTGAAAATTGGAAGAGGAGTGTAGATGGAGGTTCCTTGTTTTTCAGGGACATTGAATGTATGAGCTTATTGGTTGGCTCACAGAGATAGAAGAATATTTTGAATTTGATGAGGTTGCAGAAGCATGCAAGTTAAGGATAGCGCAGACCAAGATGAAAGGTCATGTGACCTTATGGTGGAAGGAAGTTCAGCTAGAGCGCAATAGTAAGGGTAAAGACAAGATCACTCATTGGGAGCACATGGTTGCAAAGTTAAAAAGAAAATTCTTGCTTGGTGATTGTCAATTGGATTTACTAGAGAAGTTGCAGAACTTGTGACATAATGAGCTAATTATGAAAGAGTATACGGAGGAGTTCTATAGGATCAAAATTTGAGCTAGTCATAGTGAGATGGATCATATGCATGTAGCTTTGTACATCAAAGGATTGCGATGGGTAATCAAAGATGAGATCAGCTTAACCAAGATGTAGACAAAAGAAGAGGTGTACTAATATGCCTAGAGGGCAGAGGAGAAGTTGGTTCCTGGAAAGCATGTGCAAAGGAACAAAGGAAAGTTCAGTGGTGGCAAAGAACTAGTGGCACATGAGCAAGGGAGTGAAACGAGCACAACCAGCGCATAAGAACAACAGAACAAAGGAAGAACTTACGCAAGAGGGAGAGGTCATGGCGGAAGATTCAGCTGCACATGTTTTCAATGTGGTGTACGATATCAGGGTTTCAAATGTCCGCATGCTCACAGATAGGATGGGTGAAGGAAGTTTGCAAGTGTACATATCACACAAGTGGAAGAAGAGAGTGTGGCATCAATACACCACACTATTGAACCTTGAAAAGGAGAAGCTTTGATTGTGGTGAGGAGAGTTTTGAAGGTTACGGGAGATAGGGATGAGTCACCTCAAGAGAGGTGACACATTTTTTTGACAAGGTGCAAGACCAAAGGGAAATGCTGCAAAGTGGCAGTTGATAGTGGAAGTACACACAATTTGGTGTTTGTGGAGATGGCACGGAAGTTGGGAACGGAGCGCAGGACACTTCCAAATCCTTATAGAGTGACTTGGCTGATAAAAAAGGAGGACAAGCTGGCATTCTATGCGACAAGGTTTTGTGCAACATCATATTGATGGATGCATGCCATATATTGTTGGGAAGACCTTGGCAATTTGATTGGGGGATGTTATATGATGGAAGAGAAAATACAATAAAAGTGTAGAAAGAGGGACAAATTTACACTTTGAACCAGCTAAAGGGCGAAGAAAAAGGAGCACACCAAATCCATATGATTATGCACTAGGATGGTGAAGAAAGAGCATTGTGTGGTGACACAACAATGTTATGTGAAAGAGAGGATGGAGCACACATGAGATTAGAAAGAAGCTTGGTAAAGGGAGAAGATGGAATAACAAGGAAAAAATGTGCAACAATATGGGAAGATGTATCATAGGTGGCTGGACACAAGAAAGTACTTGTCTATAGATGGTATGCAAAAATATTGCACAAGGGCGGAAGATGTGGAGAAGGAAAGAGACACCCTATGCATATAGAAAAAGTTATCCCAAAGGATTTAGGGGATAAATAATGTTACAAATTATAGATCCACCACATTACATTGCCAAGAATTATAGTTTATGAAATGTAGTGATTAAAACATAGATTAGGATGTTTATATTGCAGATTACAGAATGTAAACAACATGAAACAAAAAGTAAATGAACACAGTGACACAAGATATAAGTGGGAAAAACATGAAAGGTAAAAAAACCCACTGAAAATCACTTATCTTTATTGAGAATTCAATTTCACCCAGTAGTCCCACTATTTCCGCAGATCGACTTGTAGTTACACCTTCAAGAAGGGGTTACAAACCGCCTCATACATTTGCTCATGTGTTTTACACCATTCGCATCATGTATCTATGATCAACTTGCACATATAGCTTGCATTCATATGTCACTCTTGATATTTCACAGGTGTGTCCCCATATGTCGATCTCTAATGAGATCACCTTATTTTATACAAGGGGGGTGACCTGTTTTGGGTCACTCTTACATTTTAAACACTTCTGACAATAATAGTGGATCCGCCATGCTTATATTTTAAATATAAGCTATAAACCAAAAACATATAGTCTTTGGTGGGTTTCTAAATAAGCAGTTTCCCACTTAATATTATAAACCCAACACTCCCCCTTAATGTTAAGTAGGGAAACATGCAAAGTTGCCTTTCCATGTCAAAAACAAGGTTTGTTCCAAATAACACATGCCAAGTCACCTTTTGGTACAAAAGGAATTACAATTCATAAATCATCAAGTGATTTAGGCTAACATGCAACAAAAAAACTTGTTCTGTGGATTTGTAACTCCGCGATATACCACATTAGTGCTGCAGTTCACTGATGCAGTATTTTGAGGAATTAAACAAGCAGCAAACCAAATGCAAGTGTTCTGCGGGTTTTGCAGTTTCGCGGTGCACTACAACAATTTTTTGCGGGTTTTGTAACTTTGCCGTGCACTACCACAATTTCCTATGGATTTTACAACTCTGCTGTACACTACTGGAGTGTTTTGCGGGTTTTGCAACTCCGCGGTACACTACTGTAGTGTCCATGGATTTATAAAAAAGTTGCGAACAACTGAAATTAATTCGCATAGGTTTTAGAAAATCCATGGTACATATGAACTATTAGTGCTCCACAGACTTATGGAAGTTGCGACACAAAGCATAGTGTCCATTGGGTTTTGTAAAAACCACAATACACTGGAACAAACCAAATTCTCAAGATAAAGTGATTAAGGATGAAGTCTTACATAAGATCATGGAGTTTTTATAAAACAAAGAAACTCAACATATCTAATGCTTCATTGGGGATTACAAGTAAACTTCACATAACATGACAATTTACTTAAACAACATGGAAATAGTCTAAGGAGTATCCAATTTGACACAATCAAGCCGTTAAGAGATGGCATTGCATAAGAAAAAACATGGATCATGCTCATTTCTTATTTCCCCCTCAATGATATAGGCAGCTTTGAAAGGCCAATATTCTCATATGATTCAAAGGTGAAGATCAATGTCATTCACATGATCATAAGAGGTAACATCTGAAATGCCCAACATAGCATGGAATTTGCAAAACTTTGGAGGCCACAAGGGCTTGGTAAAAATGTTTGCAACCTACTTTTCAGTGGAACAAAACTTGAGATCTATGTCACCATTGAGAACTTTCTCTCTGATGAAGTGCATATGGATCTCAATATGCTTAGTTCTTTGATGTTGGACTAGATTGTTTGCAAGAGCAATACAACTTTGGTTGTCACATAGAAGAAGAGTGCTTCCTTTGACGCCCATATGAAGTTCTTCCAATAGTCTTTTGAGCCACATAGCTTCCTTTGCTGCTTCCATAACACTTCTATACTCTGCTTCAGTAGAAGAGATAAATATTGTTGGTTGCTTCTTGTTGCTCCAAGTTATTGCACTTGCACCCAACTTGAAAACATATCCAAAATTAGATTTTCTATCCACAATATCACCAACATGGTCAGAATCACAATAACCAAATAAAATTGCATTATCACAAGAAGAATAACACAAACCATAATTGATTGTACCTTTGATATACCTTAAAATATTTTTTCCATTTTCCAATGGTCCTCATAAGGATCCTGCATGAATCTAGAAACAATTCCAACTGCATAGGATATATCAGGCCTAGTGATAGTTAAATAAATCAAACTACCAACAAGTTGTCTATATAAAGTAGGATTAAATTTATCACAAGAAGGTTTTGGATCTAATTTAACACCAACTTCCATAGGAATGGAGACATGCTTACAATCAATCATATTAAATCTTTTAAGAAGATTAGTAGCATATTGTGATTGAGATGCAATAATAGATTTGTGATTTTGACAAATAACCATGCCTAGAAAATGATTTAACAGTCCTAAATCAGTCATTTCAAAATGTTGTCTTAATTTCTCTTTGATTTTAAGAATTAAATTCTTATCACTACTAGTAATCAAGAGATCATCAACATACAAGACAATGATAATAACATGATTGTTTTCAGTTTTAAAAAATAAATCATTAACAAAACATTCATTGAAACCAAGCTCTTGAAAGAAACTATTTATCTTAGCATACCAAGCTCTAGACGCTTGTTTAAGACCATACAAATATTTCTTAAGTTTACAAACATATAATTCTTTGTCAGGTTCTTCAAATCCTTTAGGTTGATGCATATAAATTTATTCTTTCAAGTCACCAATTAAAAAAACATTTTTGACATCCATTTGGTGAATCTCCCAACCATGTTGAGCAACTAGAGCTAGAAGAATTCTAACAATGCTCATTTTTGCAACAGGGGTAAAGGTTTCAACATAATCCAAACAAGGTTTTTTAGTAAACCCTCTAGCAACTAATCTAGCCTTAAATTTGTGAATCTTACCAATAGAATTATATTTAATTTTATGCAACTGTCTAGAACCTACAATGCTTCTTTTAGGAGGAAGAGAGACTAATTCCCAAGTTTGATTCTTAATTAGAGCATTGTACTCAGCTTCCATGGCTACAATCCATCTTTCATATAAGTTGGCTTCTTCAAACAATTGAGGTTCAACCTCATAAACAATTGACAAGGCATGATAAGAATGTTGACTGTGGGTCATCTTTCTCAAATCATTAGGTTGAGAATTTGAAACCAGATTTTTAGCCCATTTAGGAACTTTTGATTGAGACAAAGATTGAGAAGACTCCCCCTCAAGGTCTACATCCATCAGGTCAGAAGAAGGATGATTTGTCTCTTGCAGATCAATTTCCATATTATCTAAGGATCACCAAATTGATGATTTTTAGATTCAGGAAACATAAAAGAGGGAAGAGAGGCAAATTTAGAAAAAGGTTTCTCAAGAACATGCACATTCCTATTTTCTACAATCACATGTTTAACTGGATCATACTCTCTTAATCCTTTTGTTTGACCATCATACCCAACAAAAATGCAAGAGTAGGAGGTAGGATCAAGTTTTTGTCTTTTAACTTTAGGAATGAGAAGAGAAGCAGGGACTACCAAATATCTTTAAATGAGAGATATCAGGTTTTTGCTTAGTCCATATTGAGGTGTGGTTTGATACAAAGCTTTGGTAGGAATTCTATTTAGGATATGAACAACAATGTTCATAGCTTCAGCCCATAGAAACTTAGGTACATTAGAAGCATGAAACATAGTCCTAGCCATTTCTATGATGGTTTTATTCTTCCTTCAGCTATGCCATTTTGCTGAGGAGAATAAGGAGTGGTTAGCTCCCTTTGAATTCCACTAGACACACAAAACTCATCAAACTTCTTATTAACATACTCACCTCCATTATCAATTTTGATTCTTTTAATTTTCATATTAGCCATGTTCTCAACCAAGGACTTTAAACTCTTGAAACTTAGATAAGACATCAAACTTTTTCTTAATGTAATAAGACCAAGTCATTCTTGAGAAATCATCAATAAAACTAACAACATACAAGACTCCACCTAGAGAAGGAACTTCCAAAGGACCTCTTACATCACTATGAACCAACTCAAGCAAGTAAGAGGAATTAGACTCATGATGTTTGTGAAATGGTTGAACATGTTGCTTACCATGTAAGAAACTTTCACAAGTTCCATGGTCTGATTTTATCTTAGGAAGACCTACTACAAGGTTAAGGTGTGACATATCATACAAACTCTTATAGTTTACATGCCTAAGTCTTTCATGCCACAATTGAACAACATCACAAGAAGAGGAAATACAAGATTCAACAACAAATCCATCAAAAAAGTACAAACCATTCTTTTGTAAACTAGTAACAATAATTTTACCAAGCTCATTCTTAACATACCATTTATCTTGCAATAACACAACTTTATTAGTTTTATTTGGTTAATTGAGAACAAGATAAAAGGTTCTTCTTTAAGTTAGGAACAAATAAAACATTCTTAATGATTACATTTGCTAACTTAACATTGCCATAACATTCAGACTTGATGATTGAATTGTCACCTAGATAGACATTCTCATGACAGTCAACAACATCAGATAAAATATCATGCATGTATGTCATGTGTAGAGACACCACTATCTAGGATCCATTCATTGTCATTAGAGGTTGAAAGGGCAGTATAAAGAGCAATAGTTTGCTCAACATTATTGGCTTTGTTGTTAGCATGATTATGATTTTTACTTATCTTCTTGTTTTTATTGTTGAAGTTCTTATTCTTAGCATTGTTGTTAGAATTGTTAGATTGACAATTAGCCGCGTTATGACCAAATTTACCACAATTGGTACAATTACCATCAAACTTTATTTTAAACTTATGATTATTCCTATTGTGTTTAGGTTTGAAGATAGATTGTTGATTTATATTGTTGTTATTATGATTTTTAAGACTTCTGATTTTGGGAGAACAATGCCTGAGAGACATTTTCTTTTAAGTCAAAGTTATCCATGACACTCTCTTCTTTGATAAGAAGAGAAGACAAGGTGTATAAATAAGGTAAATCAGCTTTATTTTGGTATTTAGAATTCAAAATGGAAATATAGTTTTTAAATTTCTGATGAATGTTAATTTGAATAATGAAGTAAAACAAGTAATCTCAAAGCAATTCACAATTACATCCATCCAATTGAGCTTTAATGTTCTTAATTTTAGCTAGGTAATTAACAATTTTCTCATCAGCTTTCATAGGAGTTGTGAACAATTCCATGATCAACTTGATTATTTTGGAGAGGTGGCTACCTTCATGCATAGTTTGCAATTGCATCCATGCATCAACAGGAGACTCCATGTGACCTATATGCAACAAAAACTCATCCTTGATGCTTTGCAATGGGACTGACATGGTCTTTTGGGATTTTTGGGAGAAAAGACGCAATATCTCAGTTATAGCTTGTCTTCGAGTGCGTTTCTTCTCGACACCACAAACTAAATCGCATAGCTTTCTATCCATAAGGATAGCCTTAATCCTAATTCTCCAAATATTGTAATTAGACCCATTTAAAAGTTGAGATTTATCCATGGAAAAAACAAAAGAACTAGCCATTTTTAAGAAAACTTAGTAAAATTTTAAAAACAGAGTGTTAGGCAAGTTTATAGAAGTTGCAAAGATCCACGCTACAAAGAAACCAAACTACAATAGATTAAAAGTCTAGGAGAGAGCTTGCAACTTGATAAAAACACTTCAAATAGGGTGAGAACACCAAGAAGGAAGACCACAAAACACAAAGGAAAAACTGTGAGAGGCCGCGAGCCACTAGGAAGAAGTTATAGTTTTTTGTAGAGATTGACAGGCTGAGGTACGCAGACACAATGTTCCGCAGAAAACTAGGCCAAAGGCTGCATAACAAAGGAAAGTCCGTAAGACATACTGGAAGTTTGCGGAACAAAGGAAGGTCCACAAGACACTGAAATTTTCAAAAACTAGAGTTTTGCGGATTTTTCAAATGTTAGGAAGGGGTGACATCAGGTGAAGCCGTGGAAGACTAAAAAAATGCCAAGTCTAGAAGGTCAGCAAGATGCCACAAAGAAGAAATTGCGAAGAAGTTTTGAAAACACCGCAACATCAAAATTTTCAAAAACTAACTATGTTTCACAAGGAATTTTTCAAATTTTAGTGATGGTCACGAAAAAAATGTCGTAGAGGGCTAAACATGGCGCACAAGACTGCGAAAAGGCTGCAAAAGTCTTTAAAATTTAAAAGAGATCGTGAAAGCCTCAAATATGTCGTGGAAGACAAAATTTGCCGTGTACTATTAAAAAATGTTGCCAAATATTCAAATTTGTCGCGAAGGATTGGAAAAAGCTGCAAAAGCCTGCAGAAAGCCTTGAATGCCTAGAAAACCTTGAAGGATGACTGAGGATGACAGAAAATGCAGATCCAGACACAAGAAAGCTTTGAGGAAGATAAGAGCACATGTAAAAACCAAGATACGATCTTCCATAACTGATTTAAACTATTCAAAACATTCAAATTCAAATAATTTGGCGGGAATTGGAGTTATACACCTAGGGTAAACTTGAAGAAATATTAATGTTCAAAAAAACTATGTTTTTCGCTTCATTTAAAAAACCCTTCAAGTTTCTTCATACATACTTAAATAGAAAAACAAGGTTTTGATACCAGGAAACGCGGGGCAAACTTTGCATTAAATGCAGCGAAACCCTAATACAACTACCTAGACTTGCTAAACACACTTCCTAAAAGCTATATAATGACCTCTTGGGTCCATTCTAAATCACACTCTCATTTTTCTCTTGCTAAATACAGTTTTCATTAAACTAGCATTTAGCATTGTGAAGAGCAAAGAGACATCAAGGAGCAGCTTGAAGGAAGAGTTTAGGAGGTGTTGCTAAGAGCTAAAGGCTTCAAGGAGGAATTTCAAATCAGATTTGGAAGGTGGGATTGACTTCAAGGAGGAAAAACCAGGTATTTTTCAAGTTTTTTTTTTTTTTTGCTAAAGAAAATGTTAATGTGATCAATGATCACGAATGATGCACACATCATTCGTGATCATTGATCCTGATGTCAATATGTAGGTTTAATTTAGTAATTTTAAAACTCTATGCTTAAAAAAAAAAATGTAACATTTTCTTTGCGTTTTAAAATAAAAAACATATATTCTTTTTTTAAATTATAAATATCATCCAAACTCTGTGTATGCTCTCACCTCGCACCTATACGGTGACCTTGGTGATCAAAAGCAGAATAGGATGTGTAGGGTTTTTAAATTTAATTCTTTTTTGCTTTTTTAAAAAAGTTTATTTTGTTTTTTTAAATTAAAAAATCCGAACTCTGTGTATGCTCTCACCTCGCACCTATACGGTGACCTTGGTGATCAAAAGCATAATAGGATGTGTAGGGTTTAATAAATTTAATTCTTTTTTTTTTTAAAAAAAAGTTTATTTTGTTTTTTTAAATTAAAAAAAATCCGAACTCTGTGTATGCTCTCACCTCGCACCTGAACGGTGACTTGGTGATCAAAAGCAGAATAGGATGTGTAGGGTAAATTTAATTTTTTTTTAAAAAAAAGAAGTTTATTTTGTTTTTTTAAATTAAAAAATCCGAACTCTGTGTATGCTCTCACCTCGCGCCTGAACGGTGAACTTGGTGATCAAAAGCAGAATAGGATATGTAGGGTGTGGTTCTATTTAATAATTTATTGTTATCTAAGTTTATGTTTTTATTTTTCAATGAAGGTTTGATTCAATAGCATCCAGTTCAGCTTCGGTGGGAGGGCATGGGGAAGGGGAAGAAAGCCAAAGTGGGGGTGTGGATCCTAGAGCTCCTCTTTGGAGACATGTGCAAATTGTGGAGAACCTTGCTGGCGGTGGCTCTCGAGTTTGGGTATGCAATCTTTGCAATATACAATACAAATCCTCTTATACCCGACTCAAAGCTCATTTAATGGGGAAATCAGGAACGGGGATTAGAAAATGTGCCAAGGTTGAAAGGAAACATATATTGGCATATATGAAAGAGCAAGAGGAGGCTGATATGGAAGCTTCAAGAGCTAGATTTAAAACTGCTCCTTTGCAAAATAGGGGTTCACAAAAACCACCCAACCCATCAAACCATCCTTTTATCCAAGTTGCAGTTGAAACTCCAACAGAGGGAGAGTGTTTGTCACGAAAGAGAATTTCCAAAGGCCCATTAGAGCAAGCATTTGCAAATGAGAAAAGGGATGTTGCTGATGAGTTGGTTGCTCGATGCATTTATGCATGTGGGCTGCCCTTCAATGTGTTGCGCTCACCTTATTGGCAACAAATGGTGAGAGGTATTAATGATGCACCGAAAGGGTATAAAAGCCCTAGTTATGAGAAGGTGAGAACCACATTGTTGGCGAAAGAAGTGGCCCATGTACATACTTCTTTGCAGCCAATTAGGGATTCATGGAAGGACTCAGGGGTATCTATCATTTCAGATGGATGGAAAGATGCCCGAAATAGACCCCTAATCAACATTGTTGCAGTGTGCCCTAAAGGGGCAATGTTCTTAAGGGTTGTTGATTGTGAGGGTGAAGTGAAAGATGCTCAATTTATTGCTAATATTTTGATTGAGGCTATTGAGTCAGTGGGCCCTGCAAGCGTTGTCCAAGTCATCACGGACAATGCCAAAAATTGTAGAGCAGCAGGGATGATTGTTGAGGGGAGATATGAGCACATTTTTTGGACACCTTGTGCAGTACACTCCTTGAATTTGATGCTGCAGAAGATTGGCAAAATACCATGGATTGAGGAAGTTTATACAGAGGCAAATGAGATCCAAATGTTTGTCACAAATCATCATATGTCCCAGGCTATCTTTAGGAGGTTCTCGACATTGGAGTTGCTGAAGGTAACCAAACAATTTCCTAGTTTCTAATTTTTATTTGCTAACTTTTTATGAAATATCAAATTATCAATTGAATTCCTTTTAAATTTAATTTTATATTTTATTAACTTGCTTTAATTTATTTTATTAGGTTGTTGAAACAAGATTTGCCTCTCACACGCTCGTCTTGAGACGACTTGTGAAGGTAAAACAAGCCTTAAGGCTTATGGTGATTGATGATGTTTGGTCCGTGTGGAGGCAATCAAACACAGAAAGAGCCATCAAAATAAAATCAGTGATACTTGATGATATTTGGTGGGCAAAGGTTGCATACTTGCTTAGTTTTACTGAGCCTATTTTATCTATGATTAGATATGCAGACACAGATAATGCTTGCATAGGGGAGATCTATGATGGCATTGACTCTATGCTTGAAAAAATTAGAGACATCATACAACAAAAAGAGCAGGATCCTGAAGAAAAATTCTACAGTGAAGTTAAGAACGTGATCATGAGAAGGTGGAATAAAATGACCACCCCATTGCATCTCCTAGCCTATGCCCTGAATCCCAAATTTTATAGCAGTGAAATACTTGCACTACCTGGTAGGCAAAAACCATATGATGACCATGAAGTTGCAAGTGGAGCTAAGGCAGCATTCCGGAGGCTTTTTCCTGATCCAGATGTAACTAGTACGGTCCGCTGTGAAATGACGCTCTTTGTCTCTTCATCTAATAGTAGCATGGGTGAAATAGATGCAGCACTTGACAGGTACAAGATGACCCCATGCATGTGGTGGTGTGCACATGGCCATGATGCCAAGTGGCTGCGACCTGTTGCCATTAAAATCCTTTCACAGGTATCAAATATTAAAATGAAATCAAAAGTTTGTTTATTAATTAAAAATGTATGTTCTTACTTCTTAGTAAATTAATATTATAGTATTACTAATTGAAAATTTCTAACTTCTTTTTTGTAACAGGTGGCTAGCAATTCTTCAGCAGAGCGGAATTGGAGTACATATTCCTTCATCCACTCAGCCAAACGGAACAAGTTAGCATCCAAGAAGGCTGAGGATTTAGTGTATGTGCATTCCAATTTGCGCATTCTATCACACAAGAGTGAAGCCTATGTTAGAGGTCCCAACAAACTTTGGGATATTGATCCTGAGACTAGCGACTTTGATGCTTCTGCTGCAACTCTTAGCCAACTTTCACTGCTTGGTATTGATGAAGAAGAATCAGGATCTTTTGCAGAAGGGAGGGAGAGTGGAGCTAGTGGGAGTGGAGATGTCGGTGCTAGTGGTGTTTACGGAGATGATTATGAGGAAAATCTAGATGATATATTCTAGAATCTAGATTATTATTATGTATATGTGAATCATTGAAATTGTAACCATGTTGAATGATGACTCTTTAGAACTTAGAAGTTCAAATTTCAATGAATTCAAAATATTTTGAGTGCTTTATCAATTATCTCTTATGGTCTACAATTATAAAATGAGTACTATATATATATATATATTTTATAATAATATATTGTACGGACGTTTCCGTCGACGTTTCGTATCCAAGGTTTTTTGAAAATTGTCGTTTCCGCGTTTCGTACCCGTTTCCGATATTTCACTTGTGTCCATATGTTACCGATCTCTAATGAGATCACCTTGTTTTATACAAGGAGGGTGACTTGTTCTGGGTCACACTTACATTTTAAACATTGCTGATAGCAGTAGTGGATCCGCCATGCTTATATCTTAAATATAAGTTGTAAACCAAAAACATATAGTCTTTGGTGGGTTTCTAAACAAGTAGTTTCCCGTTTAATATAAGAAACCCAACACCAACTCCAACAGTTGGAAGAAGGGAAATATCCATTGAGGCGCAAGCACACCAAGACTGTGTTAGAAGGTCAAAAGGGTGGTTCTACAACTCAACCTGCATATGTGAGCTCTATGCTCACATGTTTTTCTACCTGGGCTATATGATGTAAGAGCATACGGGTCCATAGGCAATCCTATATCAACCAAACAAAGTTAGTGTAGATTGTTGAGTTCTGTACTTGTTTTCTTTTGAGGTCGTGCAAGTCTATGATGGGTTGCAGAAGTCTATGAAACCGCACAAGCTTATGGTGAGCCACACAAGACTAGTTGATGCCGCACAAGTCTGCGGGAGCCGCGTAAGTCTAGTTGATGTCATGGAAGTATACAGGAGTCACGATAGTCTACGAATATCGTGCAAAGCCGCAAAAGGAAGGACGTCGTTTGCAAAAGTCCGGAATCAAGATGACTCACTTTGTATGGGTCCATTGGGCCTTGTTTGTGTCTTGATGAGTAGCTTGCAATTAAGCTCGAGGATATCTTTGGGTGGCTTGCATGCCTATGTAAACAAACTTGTATGCTTTAGGTAAGTAGTCGAATTGGAAAATGAGCGGGTGGAGCTCAATATGGAAGTTGATACCAAGCAAAGACTTGCACACGAGACTAGATCCATCGTGGGAAGCACTACGATGTTGAGTTGTTGTAAGCCTGTAGGCATGTGTTGAGTTTGTTTGACTGTATCGTTGGCGATTGGTCAAGTCTGTGTAAGTTCATATTGCTGAATAAAATAGATGGTTGTTGTGGCAATTTCTTGTTGAGAGGAAAGATCTCCTGTGTAATCCTGATTGCAGGGAGGTTAAGGCATCCCCTCAGTGGAACCCCCAACCGCATCTATATCAAAGAGCATTCTTCTACAATGTTCTTAGTTAGCAATTCCCGTAGTGGAGAAGTACAATCTAAAGGGAAATGGGCCTTCCGCTTGATCGGACAGTGGCTTGGAAGGTAAATCATACTTGAAAATTGCAGTGGAAGATTTCTTTTGTGTGATTATGAGATAATGTGCTTATTATTCAAAGCTCAAGTCAGAATAGCATGAGAGTTGGGCTATGGTCAATGACTTGATTTTTTAGCTTTGTCCCATTTCGTGGGTGGCATTTCTAGTGATGCTACACACATGTTTTTGTATTAAGGAGTCCCTTAACAATCTAGTTAACACCTTTACTCAACAACTAAATTTTGCAATCCAGATTATGGCATTGTTTTGATTTCAAATTCTGTCTCGTCTCCTTTTTAGCTAAATTTCTTCTGGGATGTGTTTTCTGGATTAAGGCATTGTTTTTATTTCATGAATCAGAATGGAATTATATCATGTATAGGCACCTTATGTGGATAGAAAAATGTTTTCTAAAAAAAAATAAAAAATCCTCATATTCTTAGCAGTAGCCATAAAGTTACTTTCTGCCTAGGTATACTGATGAAGGGATCTTTGTCATATCCTTGCCTTAGCTTAAAGGGGTCTTTCCCATACTATAACTGTGTACGATTGTGTGAACAGTTCCTCAGTGATGTGGTTCACATATCTTTTATTAGTAGATGAGTATTAGGGTGAGTAGCTATTTTATTTGGATTCTATTTGTGATGAGTTTAAATACCTTCTTAATGTAGTTTTTAGATTTTCTTGTCTATCTGGTAATAGATTTTCAAATTATTCTCATAGTGCTCTCAAACTTACGGCAGATGACAAAAATATTTACCCCCTCTTATATGGATGGATTTGGCATAATTATAGTTAGTATCTGACCTCTATTTGCAAGTTGCAAACCTCTAGAATAGAATTTTTGTTGGCCAACGTAGTTTCTATTATGTCAAAGATCATAAAATTGGAGCGTGCTCTAGATTTTTAAAATTTCAGGTAGATTTTGGAGTCACGGAATTGGGACACTAATAAAAAATCAGTGGCATTGCACAACATCAACAAGAATTGGCTACATATCAGCTCAATTGCACTCTTGTAGTTTGTTTCACTGGTCACACACCTCCAAACCTGCAAATATAATCTTCATCAGTGGCCCTTTTTTTCTTCCTGCATCTTTGTTCTCTTACAAGCCCACACACTCCTAATATCTTCTCAACCCTGTCCTTCTTTGTGCTACACCTCGCTTAGCAAGGCCTTCCATTTGCTCAATGATTACGTAATACTCACTTTGTGCTCTTGCAGATAAGTTGATTTCCATAGCTCTAATGACGCTGCATATACTCAGCAATTCTCAGTGTCAAACAACAAATCTCAGTCTCTTGAGTTGGCACCAAAATTTATTGTATTCTAGCAGCATGCCACATCCAACTCAACGACGAATACAAATCCAACCTTGTAACCATCTGGAAGTTGTACTACTTGATCTTCTCATTGACAACATCTTCTTGCTTTTCATTCTGTATTATATAAACAGATGTAAAGCATTTAGTTTAGGTTGCCTGTCAAAAGATTCTCCACTCATCTTTCTCATAGAGGATACACACGTCTCTTGTTGGAGGTTCCATTGCACAAAGATTTCTTGTCATTATAATGTCGAGAGTTCTTAATCTTATTGACTATGTTACCATCCAAATGTCTTTAGGCTGGATCAATTGCTTCACAACATTGAATGTCTTGTTAAATGATATTATAGGAAGAACAGGGTTCTAATCCATGATCATTTCATATGCCTCCCTACTCTTCACAATCTCAAATGACAAGAGATTTGAATTCTCTTGATTGTGTCCATGATAGGATTGAAGAAACATTGCAGAGATAGATGGAAAAAAATCTATTACAGTTACTGATTATTAACCTCCTATCTTGTAAGATTATTTGATCAACAAATATTGGAAAATAACACAACTGTAACTTCACAAATACAAACACATAAAAAAATACCCAACAAGGTGAACACAATATTTTCAGACAATTGTCCCTGGAAAAACCCCGTAGGGAAAACCAGTACTACAGATGAGAAATATATTAAACTTCAGCAAATCAAGAGATACAAATACTGCTTGCCTCTTACTGGCAGAGCTCCGACAATCTCCTAATCCTCCTGCTGATATTCCTCCACTGCTATCTCCAACGCTATCACTGCACCCTTGCTAACACTGCAAGACTACTTGCTAACACTGCAAGTTTCTCTAAAAACTTCCTTGTTACAAATGACCCCAATGACCCCCTTATATACTACTCTCGTTGAAAATCAACGGCCGAGATTAATACAAATGAACGGCTGAGATTAAGACAACTCAATAACCATAACAACCTTGGTTATGAGGTGTCACCTAAAAGGAGTCAATATTAGATAACAATTGTTCTTATCCTAACAATATTTGTTTGACAAAAACAACTATTTCTCTAAATTCTAGGCTGTCCAAACTACCCATAACAAATGGATGAGGACAAACAGCTGTCCAAGCTACTAACTACTAAGATTAACACTCCCTCTTAGCGAGGAAGCTGTTCTGCATGACACCCAACATCTCTCTGAAGAAGATGAATTTTGCCTTCCCCAATGCCTTTGTCAGAATGTCTGCTACCTGCTGATCTGTAGGTACAAACTGTAGCTTAACAACCCCGCGCTGTACACAATCTCTGATGAAGTGATACTTGATGTCTATATGTTTTGACCTATCATGAAACACCGGATTCTCAGTCAACTTGATGCAACTCTGATTGTCGCAGTGTATCACCGTAGTCTCAACCTTCTGACCAAACAAAGCTACTAGCAACTTCCGAAGCCATATAGCTTCACATGTTGCCATGCTAGCTGCTATGTACTCTGACTCTGCTGAACTCAGAGCCACAGACTTCTGCTTCCTGCTGAACCAAGATACAACTCCTGATCCCAGACTGAAACAACACCCTGAAGTGCTCCTCTTATCCATTGTACCACCTGCCCAATCTGCGTCAGTATAGCCCATCAACCTGATTCCTTCACCTCGACCATATCTAATTCCATACTCGATTGTACCTTACAAATAACGCAGCACATGCTTTGTCGTAGTCCAATGCACTCTCTTTGGCTCAACCATGAACTGACTAAGAGAGTTAACTGCAAAAGCTATATCTGGCCTGGTATTGACCAAATACATGAGAGAACCAATCAACTGCCTGTATAAGGTGGGGTCTACATCCTTCTCCCTAGATGTGTCTACCTTCCTCCAATTCATGATCTGTAGACATGGCTTTGCAATCTTCCATCCTAAACCTTTTCAAGATTTCCATGAAATATTTCCCTTGCCCAAGGAAAATCTCTCCATCTTTCTGCCATACCTCCATGCCTGGAAAGTAGTGCATAAGTCCCAAATCCTTCATCTCGAACTCCGCTGCAAGATCCCTCTTGCATTCTTCTATGAGCCCCAGTGAACCTGTAAGAAACAAGTCATCTACATATAGAACAAGAATGAGAATCTCACCTCCAACTACCAAGTAGTAGAGATTAGCATCTGCCTCACTCTTCACAAAGCCCATTTCCTGCAAGTAACTATCAAGCTCATACCATGCTCTGGGAGCCTGCTTGAGTCCGTACAAGCTCTCTTCAATCTACACACGTGGGTCTCTTTGTTGTGTGCTACAAAGCCTTCTGGTTGTTCTATGTATACCTCCTCTTTCAACTCACCATTAAGAAACGCTGTCTTGACATCCATTTGATGGATCTGCCATCCCATCTGTGCTGAAATTGAGATTACAGCTCGTATAGAAGTATACCTGGCAACTGGAGCAAATGTCTCCTCGTAGTCTATTCCCTCTTTCTGAGAGAACCCCTTTGCCACGAACCTTGCCTTATATTTCTCGATGCTACCATCTGCACCATGCTTGATCTTATAGATCCAGCGTGATCCAACCACTGCCCTATCTGTTGGTCTAGGCACTACCTCCCACACATCATTCTGCATAATTGAAGTATACTCCTCAACCATTGCTTCTTGCCACACTTGATGTTGTGCAGCCTCCTGATAGCTAGAAGGTTCACTATCTACCAACTTACTAACTAATGCAACATAGTCATCATACCTGGCTGGTGGTTTCCGTTGTCTATCACTCCTCCTAGGAGTACCCACTAACTCCTGAGTATTCTTCTGTGTCTGTTGAACCTCACGGTTCTTGATTGCCAACTGTAGAGGATGAAATATCAACCTCCATGTCTTCTTGATGCATCTCTTCTTGCACCTGTTGCTCCATACTTTGAAAACTCTCTCCTCCTGAGTCTATGCTTGTACTAGTAACTGTACTCGAGCTTTGCTGCCCTTGACTCGATTGAGTGATCCTTGGAGCTTCTATTGGCTGCTTACTCTGATCATCTACTGGAAAATCTCTAGACCTTCTAAATGCCTTGTCCTCCATGAACTTGACATCACGTCGAACAATAATCCTCCTGGTCCCCGGAATGAATATCCGATATGCCTTAGAGGTTTCACTGTACCCCACAAAGTACCCTCTCTCTGCAGTCTGATCTAACTTGGTACGTGTATCCTCAGGAATGTGACAATATGCCAAACTCCCAAAGATCCTAAAGTGACTGACATCTGGCTTCTTCCCAGTGAATGCTTCCTCTGGTGTCATCTTCCCTAGTACCTTATGTGGAACTCTATTTTGTATGTATACTGTTGTATTGCATGCCTCTGCCCACAGATAACGGGGTAAATCTTGGTCATGCAACATAGCCCTTGATGCCTCCGTTATAGACCGATTCTTCCTCTCAGCAACTCCATTCTGTTGCGGATTGTAAGGAACAGTCCACTCTCTCTTGATTCCTTCTCTGGTACAGAACTCCTGGAACTCATTGCTTTTGTACTCGCCTCCATTGTCTGACCGAAGAACTTTTATCTTCCTTCCTGTCGAATTCTCCACAAGAGCTTTGAACTCTTGGAAGCGACTGAAAACCTCATCCTTGGTCTTCAAGAAGTATATCCATGTCTTCCTGGAGAAATCATCAATAAAAGTAACAAAGTACTCATACCCTCTGAGAGACTTTGTCGACATTGGTCCACATACATCTGAATGTACTAGATCAAGAACGCCCTTGGATCTGGTGTCACTCCTTGGAAAAGATGCTTTAGCAAACTTCCCCAACACGCATCCCTTACATACATCATCGTGCTCTGTGCTCACCTCAGGAACACCTGTCACTGTCTCATGAAGTAATTTAAGGGCTCCATGATGGATATGGCCCATCCTTCTATGCCATAGCTCTCCTTGATCTCTAAGATTATTGTTGCTCATGAGTGCCTTAGGAATATCAAACTGCAGCCTATAAAGCCGACCGCTCCTAACTCCAATAGCTATGGGTGATTTCCAATCCTTGTGCTTGATCAACACATGTGCCCCTCTAAAGAGTACATTGTACCCTTTGTCCTGAAGGACAGATACAGAAATCAAATTCATCCCTAAGCCTGGAACATGCAACACATCATGAAGGGGAATCATCTTACCACTCTCCCTCTGAAACTGAACAGTCCCTTTCCCAACTGAGTTGAGTTTGGACATGTTCCCCATAGAGATCTGGATTCTGGTGCTCTCTTCCTTATAACTAGAGAAGTATTCTCTAACTCCTGTCATATGATATGACGCCCCACTATCTATGTACCAAACACTCTGTGAGGTTGAGCTAACCATACATGCTATGAGTGCAAACTCATCTTCCATTCTACTAGAGAGCTCATCTGCACTTGCTGAAGCCGCAACTTGCTTCTTGCCTTTCTTTTCATTCTTCTTCCTTTCTGGGCAATCGCTGACATAGTGGCCAAACTCGTGACAGCCATAGCACTTGATCTTCGAAGAATATTTCTTCTTCTTTTCACCTTGTGAATTTGATCCTTTACTAGACCCCTTCTTTGCTTTCCCTTTACCCGCTAGGGCAACATTTTCCTGTTCCACCTCACTTTTCTGACTCTTATTGTTGGCTCCATTGACAAGACTTAGTCTAAGCTCCTCCTGAGTGAAATCACTCCATAGTCGATCCCAACTCGGTAAGGTGTCTCGTCCATTGATGACTTGAACAAAGACATCCCACTGCTTAGTAAACCCATTTAGGGCTATTCTCACTAGCTCGTCATCACTTGGTTTGTCTCCAACAGCTGCCAATTCATCCTTGACAAGTATAAGTCTGGTGAGGTAACTTGTGACGTCTTCTCCCTTATTCATCCGGGTATTCCTCAACTTTTCTCTGAGAATCAGCTTCCGGTTAGTGGTAGCATTCTGGTACAGATTCATAATGGCATCCCACATCGTCTTCACTGTATCTAACTCTGCAATATGTGGAACAATATGATCCTTGACACCATCAAGAATCAGCCTCCTTGCCTTGGCATCTTCCTTCTTATATGCTAAGAGTTGTGTTGCATCTGTAGGTACAGGTACAACAGTGGTCACATATTCCTTGATACCATTCTCTTCCAGCAATAGAGAAATTCTGGCTTTCCAGACACCAAAATTTGAGGCTCCATCCAATCTGTCCTGATCTCTTAAACCTGCTGAGGCCATCTTAAAAGAAAATAATAATAATAATTTTGAAGAGGTTAAACTGGGTTTTATAAACCCTCACTTTCTTTCACCTAGGGTAAATCTCTTCTACCCAAACTTAGCTCTGATACCATGTGAAAAATCTATTACAGTTACTGATTATTAACCTCCTATCTTGTAAGATTATTTGATCAACAAATATTGGAAAATAACACAACTGTAACTTCACAAATACAAACACATAAAAAAATACCCAACAAGGTGAACACAATATTTTCGGACAATTGTCCCTGGAAAAACCCCGTAGGGAAAACCAGTACTACAGATGAGAAATATATTAAACTTCAGCAAATCAAGAGATACAAATACTGCTTGCCTCTTACTGGCAGAGCTCCGACAATCTCCTAATCCTCCTGCTGATATTCCTCCACTGCTATCTCCAACGCTATCACTGCGCCCTTGCTAACACTGCAAGACTACTTGCTAACACTGCAAGTTTCTCTAAAAACTTCCTTGTTACAAATGACCCCAATGACCCCCTTATATACTACTCTCGTTGAAAATCAACGGCCGAGATTAATACAAATGAACGGCTGAGATTAAGACAACTCAATAACCATAACAACCTTGGTTATGAGGTGTCACCTAAAAGGAGTCAATATTACATAACAATTGTTCTTATCCTAACAATATTTGTTTGACAAAAACAACTATTTCTCTAAATTCTAGGCTGTCCAAACTACCCATAACAAATGGATGAGGACAAACAGCTGTCCAAGCTACAAACTACTAAGATTAACACCTTCATTTAAGGGAAACAATGATGTAAATTTTTTAGATACTCGTGTTCAGAAGTTACTAAGTCATATTTGTAAGTTCTGTATAAGCTCGACAAAGAAGAGAAATTCACTTGTGCATTTTGGTGGGAGATATTATTGGATGTCCATAGATGTCAAAGAGTTAGTTAGACTTGGGGTGAGTCCATGTGGCTCTACATGGAGAATTCTATCTGTTGAAACACTGTCATGACCAGAACATGTATACAATGGATTTTTTGGATTCCTTTTTTTATGGCACCGTTGCTCTCCCATATTGATTATTGATGGGATAGAGGTGGGCAGGACTTCTGGATTCAGGTGCTTCTTAGTCAATGCATCCACTAGGATCCTTTGCACTATTTTTTGACGTTTCCCCTTAGCTAGTGGCATATTTTCTCATCTCTCTTCATTTCTCCACTTCTTTTTGCCTCCTGGATCCATCTGCTTAGGTTTTCTATGGTTTCCCCTCTTGAACATTTACATCGTGTCTATGTGTTGCCCTTATTTTGCCCATGTATCATCCATCTAGTTGTTGTGATCATGTTTTGGTTCTTCATTTTCTATACCTATCAGTTATTGCTTCCTGGTGATCCGGAGGATTTTTCATAATATATATCTTCCCTAGTTCTCCCTAAACCTAGTCCATGGTGTAGATCTCGTCGAGAGCTTTGCGATGCCTTTTGAACGGACCAAATTTGAGTCTGTATGCAAAAGTTATGGGTGGTCCAAGTTTTGGTCAACTATAGTCAAAGTTTTGTCAACAATCGGTTAAAGATGGTCAAACTATAAAATTGATGGTCTTGGAATATTTCAAAATTAGTTCCATGGCGTAAACCTCATCGCAAGCTTTTCGACGCATTTTGTTTGGACCAAATCTGAGTTCGTATGCAAAAGATATGCATGGTCAAAGTTGTGGTCAAATGATGACGTGACACACTTTGAGGTGGACAAATGGCATATTCTGGGCGTGACACTTGGCAAGTTTGTGGTGGCTTTGGATTTAAAAATAATAATAATATTTTTATAAAAAAATATATTTAATCGATTCCACGTGAATAAGCCTAAATCCCATGGGATAAGAAGGATTTTGTTGGCCAGAAGCCATTTAAAGGCTTATCCTATCCCTTTCCCACCATATGTGGGGTCAATGGCTAAATTGGACGCCTAAGCCTATGGAAGGGGGATTTGGATCTGTAACCACATTTATCCAAAATGAAAGCTTTGACCAACACGCCACTTTGTTGTACATTTGTATAAATACATGAGTTGAGTTTTATTATGGGGTGGACAAATGATTGTGTAAAGAGCAGTTTCTGGTATTTGTTTGATTTGAGCCACTAAATGGAGTTTTCAGATCTCAGAGTAAACTAGAGAGTTGTTTAGAATTCCGAGAGATTTCTAGAAATGTAACTTTTGTTACATGAAGTGTTGTAGCTTTTCCTGTGTAGTTGATTTTCCATCGCAATTGCAGAGAACAGGCATGAGGAGCAGACAGAGATCTGATTTTTCCAAGTACTTCTGGTCCGAACCAGGCCATGGAGTAAAAAGGGAAGTTGTTCATATTTTCATAAGCTTTCCAGATATATAATTTGTTTTCATGTAGTGTTTATAAATCAACAGTTGTAGGTGTTTTTCAGTTGCATTTGCAAGGGGATCATACTGTGGAAGCACTGTAGGAGCCATGGATCATTTTGGGAACAATTTATGGTAAATTGCAGAGTTTCCAATGTCTTTGATCAGCTCATTTGTAGGTTTTGATCTGTTTAGACATTATTGAAGGGTTATTGTACTTCATTGGTCGTTTAATAGATTGATTCAGTTATGTGAATTTGGAGACGTAGCCTTCGGGGGAACTCCGTTATCAACCTTGTGTTGGGTGGATTTTAATTCAGTTTTTGAAGCTTTTGATCAGACAAAAAAATGTTAATTGGATTAACTATTTGATTTGGTGAAGCAAACACTTAACTAGTTAATTGGATTGATGGAAAATTTCAGTATCCATAATCCACAACAGACTTCTGAATGCACATTTCAGTTTTGAGATTCAAACATCAGATTGAGTGCATTCTAAATCAACTGTGATTATTTCATTTGGATTTGTAATAGATTCAGTTTAATCACTTAAGTTGGAAATTGAGATAATTGATTATTTGGAGGAGTTTAAGGTTCTAGGTTTCAAGAGCTTCCAAAAATTGATTGTTAATACTCTTAATCAGTTGTCTAAACTAAGAATCTGAAATTTTTCGAAGTACTTTTAAAAAATAAGTACCATTTTTCGGATCGCCTGGAGCAGTGAAAACACCATTCTTAGGGGCAGTTTCGTACATAAATAAGGGTGTAATAATTCTCGTTTGATCATTGAATCAACTCTCTACTCTCACAAATTGCAAACTTTTTTTCCGTTCCCTCTTTTCTTTCCTATTTTTGGCAAAGTGAATTGGAGAACATGGTTTTGGTCTTTTGTTCTGCTCGGGAATTTATATTCTTACAACCTGCATCCTTGTGGAAAGATAGGATCGGGTTCCCTTCAAGATATTCTCAAGTCTTGATTTTTCCCAGATTGGTGTGATCTCCATAGGGAGAGGACGAAGACACCGCCAAGCTCATAGTATCCAAGGTTGAAGAACAACAAATCAAGGGCTATCTAGTTCAAACTCGTGCATATCTTCATTGCATTACATTAGGGCATTGTATGATATTGCATCCATTATTGCAAAGCTCGTAGTATCCAAGGTTGAAGAACAAAAAATCAGGGGCTATCTAATTCAAACTCGTGTGTATCTTCTTTGCATTACATTAGGGCATTGTATGATACTGCATCCATTATTGCTATGATTATACTAGATTATGGTTAGTTACATGTTTGATTGGATATTTCTTTTGTATTCATGATTGTTCTTAGTTAGTTGGCCATGTTCGCAATTCATTGCTTGACACTTTACTTTCAATCTACTTTTTCTTTCTGTGTTTTGCATTGTACTTACTTTAGGAGAAAAGCGCTCTTTGTCCTGTTAGGCTTCTCTTTTATGATCACTAAAGTCGTCGAAACACATTATTAGGATTAGGATCGGCCTATCCTTTATCATTTGGCTTCTAAGGCCCTTTCCTAATCATGCAGTACGTCAACTGGCAACAGTTGTGCCAAAGACATGACCAAACTGTGCAAACTAAAACAAATTTCATATATTTACTGCTGAATTGACACTTAAAGATAGCTACTATAATGCAGTCCTCAACTATTGCAGTTGAATCGAACCTTACATGCAGATTGTGTTAGAATTTCTTACCATTAACATTCTTGGAGACTTTGGAGGTATGCTGTCAAAATTGATAAGTTTCATGCCAAAGTTAATGCCAAGGAAGGTAAATCGAGCTTGGAGAGCAAATACAAGAAGATAAATTTGACTTCAGAAACTACCTGATAAAGCCAGCTTTGTTTCAGTTTAGAAAGAAGCAGACAACGTCACTAAGTTTGTAGAGAAAATCCAAAGAGAACAAAATTGCCAAATATGAACTTAGTAGTGAATTCCAATCAGTTCAACCTTGGGGATAAATATTGGCGTTGTATACATTAGGAACGGTTCACAAGTACTCTTCATAAGCTTGTACCTTTGTGTTATGTGCCCTACATCATCATCAACAAGGTTGGAAACATCATCGAACTTGATCTTTCACAATATTTTGGGCTTCATCCTATCTTTGATTTTGAGTTACTAAGCCCTATTTTTCATTTCTTTTGGGACAATCCACCCAGCAGATTGAAAATCCGAAAAATCTTGATCTCGAGCATGATCAGATTATTGAAAATAGGTCCTAGAGTAGTTGTAACAAGGCCTCCTCTCTATTTTCTGTCACTAAAGTAGCTGAATAGCCAACACAGACTAATTGTTATACCAGAGAG
Source organism: Taxus chinensis (assembly GCA_019776745.2). Taxonomy (NCBI): domain Eukaryota; kingdom Viridiplantae; phylum Streptophyta; class Pinopsida; order Cupressales; family Taxaceae; genus Taxus; species Taxus chinensis. The sequence goes on from CM034157.1 coordinate 188,636,795, forward strand.
TGGATCCCTCAAAATTTTGTCGCTTGCAGTAATAGATAAAATCCAAACTTTAAAATTCTTCACTTACTTCACTTCGCTCCAAAGGAAGTCCATGTCAGCCCCAAAACCATCACTAGACTTCACTTAGCATTAAATCTGATTCTCTTGAGTTAACACCGAACCTTTTTATTTTTTAGTGCAATACCAAATCCAGCTAAACGCCAGTTACATATCCAGTCTTGTAGTCAATGAGAAAATGAACAACTTGACCTTCCTATTCGTTACATAGTGACACACACACACACACACACACACACACACACACACACACACACACACACACATACATGAATACATACATATACATATATACATACATTTATGTATATATTTGTGTGTGTGTATATGTATGCATGCATATATGTGTATACACACACATGCACACATATATGTATATATATGTATGTATGTATGCATACATGCATATACACACACACAGTTACTTCAAGTTTCTTACTAAAATAATTAACTCTGCTTTCTCACAGAGGATACACACCTTTTCACAGATGCTTTGTTACACAGGTATATTCATCAAAATGAGACACAATCCGGAAAGTCAAATTCTATGTTTGTCGTCTGTTTTCTGATCCATGCACTACAAATTATATCATTTCACGCTCTAGCTTCTATTAGAATTTAGTATAAAACAGACAATTCTCATTTGATGTTTGTCCCTTGGACATCTCCTTTGATCCAAATCATAAGAGTGCATCTGAATTTCACTAACAGGATTCTGATTGCTATAACTGTGTGAAAAACCCTTTCATTTTTTCATTATGATTTTTCCCTTGCTTGCTCCATGGGAATCACACTGGCTGGTGCATTGATTGTAGATCTGAACTTAATATTTTTGGAGGATCTTTCCTAAAATCTCATTTGAAGCCACTTAAAGACCTTCTTAATACTTCTAGAGATCATGCTCAGTATCTAGAATTTAAGACCAAATATGTTAGACTACTTCCTCGTCTGAAATGGCTATTTTAATCCTATAGTTGTAGAAGCTAAAGTTATGGAAAGTTTTGGTTATCTAAACAATCAAGAAATCCTGGCATTGGGAAAATTGTCTTATATTATGAGATTTTTATGTGTTGTAACAATGAGGAAAAACTGCATGCATTTGCCTTTCCAGGCCTTTAAATTGCACCTTTTACCATTTCATTTTTTGCTGCTACCACTAAGCCTACATTGAAGTTCCGTGGCTTGTTAGCCTTGTTTTAATGTGGCTTGCTAGCTTTAAGATTATCTACGGCGTTGCTTGTTTGAGATTTTGTGTGATTTTCTTGCAGTGAGGTTCTTCACGGCCTTGTACATATATCCAATGTTAAGGTAATTGTTTAGGTGGCAAAGTATGTGTATATATGTATACGTACCTATCTACATACATGCATGTATGCATGCATCCATGATCCATCCATTCGTTCTATATGGCCAGTGGCCATTGTATATGCATTATATTCTCTAAAAATTAATTTAAATACCTTTCACCACCAGAGAAGTTTTGGAGGAAGTTGTTATTGTATATGCATACCATTTTCTAAAATAAATTCAAATACTTTCTTGATTTTGTTCATTTTCATTTACCACATTTTTCCCAAACTTAGTGGGGTTTGGTTAAATTTCATGAACTAGAGTAGAGCCTCCTAATGTGCATGCATTCTCTTGTTTGGCTGGATTATCAGTGCTCAAAGCACTCTCATGTTTTCCACAGAGGATGGAAGAATATTACCCTCTCTCGAGTCCTAAGTCAAATGATTTGGCTTCATTATGGAGATTTCTCACACCTCCTATCTAATATAATGCCTGGAGAAATGTTTTTGAGCCTCATCTTGGGTGGCCTGCATTAACACAGGAAGCATGCTCTAAGAGGCTTAAACACGAGTTGTTGTCATGGCAATTGCTATGCCTTATCACAAGAGTGTGGTCTACCAGACATCAAGTAGACTTCTTTTGAGTGAAATTCTCCTATCAGTATTGGAAAATGGATTTAGAGAAATTATGATTTCTGACATACACCTGGATGTGGCACCCATACTTGTTTATGTTATCCTCTAATAAAACTAATTAAAAAAGCTGCTCCCAAACCTGGCACCACTTGAAGCATGTAGTAAAAAATAACTTGCAACTCCAACTAACCGAAATTCGAATTTTTTAACTCTTCACCTACGATCTAAGTAATTGCATTTGGTGAATTTGATGTTAAAAAATTGAAATTCGCCGAATACCAAATATGACTAAAAAATTCGTTAAAAATTGTTGAAATTCATTAAAATTCATGGAAGTTTATTCTTTCTTTTTTGAATACTTAATCTAAAATACAAGCAGAACACTTCGTGGTTGAACTTAATCATGAATTCCAGAGCTGCTTTTTGTAGTAACGATTTTTTAATGTATTTTATCCTCCATGAATTCAAAAACGAATTCGAATGTGGCAACTTTGCCTACGATACTTGATGCTTCACTTGATAGTTGATACATAGAAAAAATATGACCAACCATTGTGGTGTGCTTTTTATCCCTTTGTGAATTTTCTCTGGATGATGAGTCTAACAATTAGATGAAGTTATATGGAGCTATTTTTTCCCGAGGTTCCTTGGGGTTCTAGGTACGGAATAATGATTTGTTGCAATTATCTCTGACAACTTAAACTCTCAATTTGAATCCCTTGGTACTGTTTGCATATTTCTTTTCAGGGTACCGAATTACCAAATAGAAGATTTTACTCGCCACACCCACTTTTCAGCCTGGCATAGCTTCCACAATGTAATATGTGGGGCAGCCCAAGAAATGGACAAGTATCTGGAAATTGTGAGCGAAACAGATTGTAAGGTGATGATCTTGCATGGAAGAGAGGATAAAGTGGTTCCTCTAGAGTGCAGCTTAGCAATTCAACTCAGAGTTGGCAAGTCAGAGGTGAAAGTGTTGGATAGTGCTGATCACACAACTGTCATTGTGGGTCGTGAGAGAGCACTTGCAAAGGAGTTACAAGACTTGTGGGAATCTTGTGAATGAGTCATACAAATTTTCATTATACATTTTTTGGAATTCCCCTCAATTTGTTACAATAGCTGTCATTTTTTTAAAGAACACATTTGGATCACTTGGGTTGACAGATCATTTTTAGTGAATACATTGCTAGGGATCACTGGACAGCATTCTTTTAATTCTTTTGTAAGATTTTGACAGGATCAAATCTTGCTAATCCAATTATTTTCATGACGTAATATCATGTTTTCCTAAAAAAAATGGAAAACTTTTGGAGAAAAATGTTTGTGCTATTGTTTCATCCATTGGTCCTTGCGATGAGAATATAAAGAAATATGGATGTGTTTTCACAGCAAATATGATGTTACCACACATCAACTTCAAAAAGCTTTCAAGGATGAAGAACATTGAATATGAAACTCCACCTGATCTCTCCATATAGAATAGAGACACTCTTTTGTATTTTAAGTATTAATAGTGTATTAATTTGAACCGATTGCATGATTAGAATGTATGAATGGTGTAATAATTTGAATTGATTGTATGTTTACTTGGTATGAATGCTAGCAAAATTTGAATTTGATTGCATGTTTATAAGGTATGCAAAGTATAATAATTTATTTGTTTGAATTGATTGTATGCTTACAAGATATGAATAGCATCAAAATCTGAATTGATTGTATGTTTGTAAGGTATGCAAAGTATAATAATTTATATGTTTTTATTGCATTCTAAGATTTATAGTCAACCAGGGGAGGTGAAGTTTGATGAGTCGAGAATGCTGGTTCATAAAGAGTCTATTAAGGTCGCAAAAATTCTACCAAGGTTCTATTCCATGGAGGTAGCAAATAAAGGATGAGGCTGAGTGCAAGCCCCAAGTGATTTTGACACCCCCTAGTAATGAGTTAATTTATTCTCCAACAATAAAAAGTAATAGCCGAAACTTGGGATCCACAAAGATAAAAACGTAGGTAATAAATCTAAAGCCTAAATTATAAGACATTCACAAATTTTCAAAGATGAAGTGAAGTAGGTCATGTTTAAGAGACCTACTGATTGAGAGATATGCATGTGAATGTAAACACCTAAACATGGCCCTAAGACATAAATTAGTTGTTAAATTATGTATTGATGGGTTTTTGGTTCAAATTACTACTTTATTGGTGTGCTTTCTCGACTTTTGGTGGTCCTTATTTGTCTACGTGCACCCCTTATTGCCACCTAATCTATTTCCCCTAACTCCTTTTCTATTTGGCCCTCCATATCTAGAACATGGAGTACACATTCTTAGTGGGATGTTCATTACACCCTTCTCTACTTCACCCCATCTAATCTGTAGCCCGTCTTTTTTTATTTTCTAGTCATTGGAGGTCGGTTTGAACACCTATAGGTTTGTAATTTTAATTTCAATTGTTTATAAATACACGAGCACCCTAGTTCATTTAGACAAATAGAATCGATCTATTATATATTTACCAAAGCATTCATTCACTAGTAGATTTTGATGATTTTGTGACACTGTTAGTGTCACCTTTTCTTATTTTTTGCAATCTCTCACGCAGATTTGAGGTAACCAATTTTCCTAATGCAAATTTAAATCATCCAATTTGGGTATGACACAAGTCAATCCTCCAAATTTGGAAATTTTAATTGTTGATATAAACAATGTCAAATTTTGTATCAGCAAGTAACACCAGTGGTTTGATCAAGTCATTGATTGTACGGGTATTAAAAAAAAGGCTAGATGAAAAAAGTGACAAACATTTTCCACATTTTTTTGAAAATAACTTCATCAAAAAAATCAAATTCAAAATTGTGACAAAATTTGTGTCACATGTCTGATATGTTAGAAAAATAAGGTTGAGTGTTTGATTGGTGCGATCTCATGTCTAAAAAATAATACAAAATTGGTTTGAATGAGCTACATATACAAATCAATCTAGGGCCGACACACAAGCAAAGATAAAAACTAATATGAGTTGTGAATCTAAAAGACAATAATATGTGTTCTATCGGAGGTTATAGGGTTGTAAATCCTATGACTAAGATGGGTAAGTGCATCAATCTGGGGGGGGCAAAAGGGGGTCTTAAGTGGACTTTTTTTTTTTTTGAAAAATAAAAATCTCCAACTTATGCGAGTTATTTGAAATAGTTACACTCAAAATTGGAAGATGTTGTAAAAATATGAATCGTAGCATTTTGAGTCTAGTTTATAAGCTACTAAATTTTATCGAAAACGGTTAAGTTTAAGTGGGTTAAATAACTAAAATACGAACAAGTGGTCATGTTTTTGTTAAAAAAACATAATAGAGTGACTTACGTGCGCCCCACCATTTTTTGAGCAACATTTAATATTGTTGAAAACCCTTTGGTAGAAAGATAGCTAGGACCATCTAGTTTGGGCTCTATTTTTTATTATTATTTTAGGTAGTATTTTTTTAGTACAAAATTTTAAATTTTGAAAAATAACGGAGTTCCAACCGTGCCCCCCCCGCCCCCCCCCCCCCCCCCCGCCGACTACCTTGAAAAATGTAGAAAATTAGATTTTTTTTAATATTTATAGAAGTAGGCCTAATTTGGGCTAGTAGAATTTTTTTCAATTTCGATGAGCCAGAAAAAAGATATACGATGAAAGATAGACTTGTTTAAATTTAAAAAAATAGCTACAAAAAGGCATAATTAGAAAATAAATAATATGGTAACCTTATATTAGTCAGAAAATTAGTAAAATTCTATTTTTAGAAAGAAGAAAGTTTGATCTATGTCGTAGTCATATTTTAATTAAATGAATCGATCATTTTAATTTGATTTATTATGGTGAAAGTAACATTTTAGCATTTTCCTGCAAAAACATGTTTGTTGTGTTTGTGCAAGTCCATGCCTCAGGGTTGGGGATTCAAACTGGATCCAAACCTTGAGGCATACCTTGGAAAAAGGGGAAAAACATAATGCGTATGCGTTATGTTCTTTTCATATATTATGGGCCCCCAATGCCCTTTTCATCTCTTTCACAGGATTTCTGCCCTCTTTCTGTCTAGTCTGCAGATTCCTGTACATTCTTCACGAATTTTGAGTAGTTCATCTAGTCCCCTACCCCACTATATATATTTTTGCAATCATGGGCGACAAAAGATGATGTAAGAACAAAAAAAAAAATCGAAAACAAGACACCGGTATAATTGGAAGAAATGCGAATAAAGCAAGTGCAAAGGATGCAAAAACTCCGTGTAGGGAAATGTACGTATGCTATATCAAATGTACTTAATGTTTTAGAAAATGAGGATTAAATACATAATGAAAATGTAAAGAATAATGATTTTGTAATGAATATTGATATTGAATTGAATGATAATGTTGGTATGGATGAAAAAATTGATATGAATCCAAATGTTGAGTCTTTACCCGAGAATCCAAATGTTGAACCTTTATATGAAAATCCAATTGTTGAACCTTTACCTGAGAATCCAAATGTTAATTCTGAAATTTGTATGGAAATACTGAGTGAAAAAAGTAACTTTGTTATTAATGAATTTTCACCTCTAAGAACACCTCCTTCCATTTTGTGAAGAAAACCAATTCACTTAATTAAAATTGATGAAAACATTATAAAACCAATGCCTAACAAAATGTGTGAAAGAAATGTGAGAAGAAAAGCTAGGGGAATTTTGGATAATTACTTTGAGAATTTAAATGACACACAAAGATGTCAATTTTTCATTACATTGATAAAATTAATTAAGACGAGACATACAATGAAGACCCTGGGGTTAAGAATATCTAATGTTGATGATCGAAATGCGTCAATTGTTGAAAATATGCATAAAGCATACCAAACTATAGGTGTCAACAGACACCAAAGATATAAATGTTACATGACGTGCACTTACTAATTGTATAGTAAGTGATAAAACAATTAATAATCGCTTGATTAAAAAAACAAGTAGCGCTTTGAAATTAAACATAAAAACACTAACGAAAGCAATAGAGAGACACAAAAGTCTTGAATCAATCAATAACACCGACTATTGGACATTCTCTAGCAGACTCCCACGAAAATACAAGAATTCGTCTGATATTCTAAAAGAATTACTTGTAAAGTATTGGAATGCGAACACATGGGTGTCATCGAATAGAATAGATACAATAAAATGAAGAATAAGTTCTCATAATCGCGAATCGTGTGCAAAACATTTCTTGGATATGACTCAAACACAATTCTTCTCTAAGTTTAAGAATGAAAATCTAGAAATTAACATTAGCCAAAGATTCTTTGAAATGAACAAACTCTTTTAAGTGAAAATCAATCACTCACATACCACTTGTTTTTGTAGGCATCATGTTGAATTTTCAATGTATTATGATATTTTTTTGTCAAATTCATTGTGTTTTGCATATTGACATCATGTTGTAAGAGTGGATTAAATGTCCCACCAAAATCTGCAAGGGAATTTATTCCTACGATATTTTGTGAAAAATCAATTCGACATTTTTTATAACAAAACATGTTTGGATGAAATGTGCAACGTATATGGTGGCTTGCCAAACTTGAAAATTTGTATTAATGACGAGAGTACAAATTCAATAAAAAAAGAATTAGTTGGTTTCAACAAATATGAATCGGTGGTATATCAATTAAAAGATAAAAAATAATCTAAGATGTGTGAGCTTGTTACAAAGCAATTACCTGTAGTAGAAATTGTTTATGAGTATGCAAGACACACACATAGAACTCGATGGTTGGATGAACAATTCAAGTTAAACATGGACACATTCTTACTTGGTAGTATTGTCACAGTAGTTGACTTTGCAGAGAATTACACATTGCAGCCACATATAGAGGTTTAATCTCAATATTATAACTCAATACAAGTTATGTTCGTGGATATAACATTCATGCACTCTCCAGAAAGCATTAAGCAAGATCGAAAAATATTAAGAAAGTATCATTTCTATATCAGTCATGATCAGACACATTCTACAGAATATGTGCAAGGTTGTTTCTAGACATTTTATGTGAACTTGAATGAGAGGAACATTTTTTTAATCAACATTACATTTAGTCGGACAACTGCGAATCACAATTCAAGAAAATTGGAAGTTTCAAATTTGGTTTGAAACATATAAATAAGAGGTCACACCTTTCACTTTTCACTTTTCTTTTGTATAATTCAATATTTTTTAGCAATGAGTCAACCATTTCAAACAAAATTAGGTCACGGTGAGACTATAAGGAGGCAATTGATGAGGACGAGATAGCCATGGATGGAGGCATGTTGTGGAAGATCTATTAATATGTTTTGTATTCAAATTAGGAAAGGAAAAATAGGTGAAAAATGTAGAGATGGTTTTAGGGGAACATTTGCAAGGAATTTTTTCCCCCAACTTATGTCAAAACATAAGTGTCAACGAACTCTAGGTGGTTTTGGGAGTACTTTGCATTTGTTTGCAATTAAGTTAGAAAACTGAAGTAAGGGGACCTGCTATTAGAGGTCAATTTGGTTATCTAAGGCTATATACCATCAAGCATATAGAGATGATATGGACCCCATATGTGAGTATAATAGATGCATGGTTGTCTTGTCCATCTACTATAGTATCACACAAAGTGACAAAGATTATATGAAATTATTTATGGTGGACTAAATCATGAGTCATAGATAAATTTCCTAGGTAGTTCAGTTTGCCACATTATATGATGCACTAGATCTCCCTCCATGTAGGCGTAGGCATGTGTGGAAGATGAGAGGAAAATTAGGTGAGGGTACAAATCTTGTGGTCCCTTCATTGAGATCACAATGAGAGTGGATCTTACCTTAATGGGAAGGCATACATAAGAGGTGTAGAGTCGAGGTAGAGGAAGAGACACATGTAACATAAGTGCCTATAATGCATATTATAGGGTATAAATTAATTAGAGATACCATTGTAGAGGAGGATGTCCCAAAGGTTGGGAAGACAAATGTGTAGGGGCCTCATCATTGACACCAAGATTGGTGACTGAGGAAAGTGGGTGGATGTTAATTGTCACTCATAAGAGTATGGATAATTGACATTTTGGCATGTAATCTAGAGAGAAACACAATATGCTTGAAGTAGGCCCCCAATTATCATTATTTAAAGAGATAGATAACACCAACTGGTATCTATCATGAGTTATTGAATGATGATGACATCGCACAAAGAAATTGTTGAGGAATTTCCTAGACATTTAGGTAAGAAAAGTGAAAGTTTGTTTAAATGTTAATTTTTTGAGTTATTATACTTCCTAGAGTAGATATGTGTGCTAGGAAGTGGGTGTTATCAAAATTGAGATTGATTTCAATAGTTATCTAATGTTTGTTTATATGTTTGGTTTTTTGTAGGGATAGTTTTAAGAGGCCTCCAGGAAATTGGAGGTGGAAAATCCCTGGCGAATATCCCTTAAACCACTTTTGTGACATAGGAGAATGTTTCGTGAAGAAGCTTCGTTGCAAAGATGAAAGTCCCTGGGTGTGTGAAAGTTTCTTGTCACACGAAAACTAGATTCTTGTTGCATGATATCAATCTTCTTATCGCATGACAACAAGTTTCTTGTTGCACGAAAGAAAATTTTGTTTCGCATGACAAGTTTTATGTCGCACGTCAGTAAAGTTCTTATCGCGTACCTCTATCCTTTTACCGTCGCCCATATCTAACCTTTTGTTGTCGCCCGTTTATAAGCTTTTGTTTTCACCCGTCTCTAACCTTTTGTTGTGTGCCCCTATCCTTTCTTGGTGTACGTCCCAAAACCAAAACCCTAACCCTAAACCCTATAAATACCCCCTCCCACACTCATTTCTCACAACTTATTTTCCACAATTCTTAGTGCTTATAGGTCACACACATGTTTCTTATTTAACTGTTTCACGATTTCAGTGTAATTTACAAACCGCTTACAAGGCTCGATTCTTACGTGAAGTTGAAGGATTCGAATTTCAAAGTTACATTCTTCATCACAATGTCATGTCATCTCAAACCATCTAGGCCCTACCCAATATCGATTACAAGAACCTAATGTGCCCGTAGATTAATGTCCTCTTGTAATTGAATGAAACGTACAATGAATGGGTCCAAAATTGCAAGTTTTGATGACTCGTTAACATGCCACATTTTGAGATAGATGTCATTGTCGTAAACTACCTCCTTTCATCATATAATCCAATAGATGGATAATTCACTATGATTTTTCCAGATCACACATTCAAATTTAGGGTCGATCCTCAGGATATTCATTGATTGGCAGGTCTTCCTTTCAAAAATTTCAATTTTGTTACAACCAAAGCCACTTTGTCTTAAGAAGATAATATTTCCCTTGATTCCTATTACAATTTCCAAGTAGATGGTATGTGTTGTAATTTTTCTGAATTTATCAATTTTATTTAACAGTTTAATTTTGATATAACTTGTGCTTAGTTTTTATTCAATAACGATTTTTTTGTGCAATAAATCTCAACAAATCAAAATGAGTAGATGTACAAGGAATCGCAAACAATTTTCTTCATGCCATGATCACGTTTTTCAAGCCAAAATTATTTTGCAGGGTAGGCATGCATATATTCCTCGTTGGGGTGTTACCTACATTCTCGCAACCATACAAAAGAAAAAATTTGATTTGTGCATGTTCTTATCAAATAGGATAAAAGGTGATCTTGCCAATGTTTGAGTTGCCGAAAACCCAAGTTTTTATTATACAGACTATATCAATGCTCTTTATTTCAAGTCATATTATAATTTAAAAGATGAACCCAATCCTACTTGCATGAACCAAAAGGTGAAGGAATTGTCCATTTCAATTGAAGAACAATAGGTTAGTAAATTATACAACTGTTACAAATTAGTTTTTGATGTTAGTTGCTGCTTTTTAGTTAGAGGTTGTTTAGTTGCTACTTTTTCTGGAAAGATGGGAAGGAAAACTAACCATTACTCTGAAGCTCTTCCTGCTCTTTGGGGAATAAGGCTAGCCAAGGATTGTAATATTCCAAATATTATAATTGAGGGTGATTCGATGAACATCATCAATCTCTTGAACCAAAAACAACCCCCCAGCTGGTCAATCAAAGATTTTATTGTTGAAGCTACTGATATTTGCAAGAGTTTTGAAAATTTTGAAATCAAACATACCTACTGGGAAGGCAATAGGGTCGCAGATAGTTTGGAAAACTTTGGGGTAAATAATAATTTTCAAACTTGGCTAAGGGGTGACATTATTCCCACTCAAGTTAATGAAGACATCATCAATGATCTACATGACTTGGCAAGTAATCACTAATGGTTGTAATGCTGATGCGAAGGAGCAGCTTTTTAAGTACAGAATGATGACATCTCCTAAGATTTGTGGGACCTGGAGTGACATCATTACTAGTCATAGGGCGGATGCTAAGGAGCGGGTCACTAATTACAAAGTAAGGTCTAATAATTATATCTTTCTGCACGATTGGGAGAGATTGAAAAACAGAGTTGAGGCTGGGTCGCATAGTTCCAAAAAATTTACAATTGCGGGCAGAGCCACTAGAAAAATGGGGGGACCGCCTTGCAAGATAGAGCCCACCCATAATCCAACTTGGAAAGATGATACGGTTCTTTGGAACTATCTTCAAATAGGGGGTCTTGTGAACTTTATTGAAAAAATCCAAGGTTTTGATCAGGATATCTCTATTAAATTTGCTCAGGGATGGAGGAATCGCGTGGTAAAATATAGCAACATTGAGGTTGAGATTACAGAGGATCTTATTGCTCAAGTCACCGGGCTTAGTATTGACAGCTCCAAATTCTTTAACAAGAATGTGGTCATAGAGGTGGAGACAAAGAAATTCCTGGATGAAGGGGAAGATCTTGAATTTGTGACTGCAAGCATCAAGCTGGCTTCGGTTCTTGAGCCTTTTGCTAAGATTGCTAGAATGGTAGTAAGGTATGTAACTCTTGAGGGGAGATTTGTCACTATTCCTCTAAAACATTTGATCTTTCTCAATCACTTTCGTAAAAACATCATTATCAGCTTCCCTCATTACTTCATAAACTCGCTGGAGAAATCCATTCAGGAAGTGAAAAATCATACTAGGGTAGTTCCCCTGCATCAAGGGTTAATATTGCTTATTCACCACCACTGCTCATCCTGTCCCCGCTTGGATTCTGCTCCTCCCTCTACCTTCATTCCTCCCCCTACCCCCACTTCCTCCATCCCTCCCCTGCTCGAAAGGAAGATTGGCATTGCTTCATCTAGTAAGAAAAGGAAGGGGATGAAAACTAAGATCCCTGCTTCGCAGAGGGTTCTTAGAAGCCACAAAGACCTAGAGCTTGCTGAGAATCTCCTGCACATTAGCCATCTGATGGAGGAGCCTAAGGATGTGGACTTGTTGAGCAAAGTGGGAAAGATGGAAAAGGAAATTCAAGAGCTTAAGAGTGTTATTAGAGATATGGAAAAAGCTAAGGGGAAAAGGAAACTACAAAATGATGAGGAAGAGGATGTCACTGCTGATATTTTCAAGAAGCTTCAATCTCTGGATGGTAGACTTGGAAACGCAAAAGGACGTAATGACTGTATCCTCTCTGCCCTTAAAAGTATTTACAATTTCATCGAATAGCACGTTCGTAGTATCTGCAGTCTCAGTGGGATTACTGAGGACATTTGGGGCTCCAAGGAGAAAAGAGATATTGCAATTGCTCAAGCGGATCTGAAAGACCCTTCCCAGGCCACCACCATTGCATTCTTTGTCTCGCTTCAAACGATCAAAGCTAAGATTGACCGGGCTATCAAGTGAAGTGGCACTCTGTTGCTGTTTACTGGCTGTGAAGTTGCTGTTGACTGGCAATTTTGGTGTTGTTTTTTGGCTGAGATGACCAGTCTCTTATTAGTTTTTTGTCTCTTCTGCTACTTTTCGGATCATTGTACATCTTGATCCTTTTTATTACTATGTTGTCTTATCTGGCTGTTGAGCCCTTTGGTGTTGGTTGTTTTGCTCTTTTTGGGTTGTTTCTACCTACTTTGATATCTGGCTTTTGAGCCTTTCTGTATACAGGGTATAGTCCCTTCAAAACTATTTACCCTTAATAAAAAAAAATAGTTTTTGATGTTAGTCAGATTACTCACTTCTATTTGTTTAATTATCTTATTCAGAATTTTTTTGACCTCCATTCCACGAAGAACAAAAACATCAAGAGAAAAAGGTCAACAACATGGTGAGGCATCAGGAGATTCACAGTCTGACATGGATGCTCAATCATCCCCTATGTTGGTACCCAAACTTAATCTCCTTCACAACTCAAGTAGCATCGTGGATTTGCAGAAGACACTCAGAGGCAGATAAATTATTTGTATGTCATTTGTAGCCGCAGAGACATCTATCTGACTTGTTAGCACTCAAGCTTTGAAGGAGTGGGTAGCACCTCAGAAGGATTTTGATCTGATCCTCACTATTTTAGGTTGTGCCTATCAACCAATGTAAGAGAACCTGTATTGCAGCCTTTGTTTGGTGAAGGAGGTGGAGATATCCTTGTATTTTGCATATTATATGGAAGGGGTCTTGGGAAAACATGATCAATCTTCCATTATTCAAACTCAAAAGATTTGTCACTGCTGAATGATGGAAATGTTTTCAAAACAAGGCTAAGACTGCTAGAAACATGGTATGATCCTGATATGCTTTGTGCACTTTTATAAATGGATTGTATTCTTTTGTTGACACACAATGCAATGCAGGGGTAGTATGGGTAGGATGAGTTATTTTGAATGAAGTTATGTTGGGAGATATTGGACAAGACCAACTGGAAATTGCTAAACTATTTGAGGACCTTTGCAAGAAAATTTTCACACCTAAACAACAGAAATGTTTCAAGGGGTTTAAAGTACTCCTTCAACTAGGACATGTGCATCAAATGGAGGCCCAGATATGCACTCTTCCACACAATATTTGATAACCTGCCACAAAAGCTTGAAGCAAAATACCAACAAAGTATCCAGAAATCCCTATCTTATCATGACCTAAGGTGCACCCAAAGGTTTACAAACAATCTCAAGATTCAAGGACATTTAAATGATTTTAAATTTGTTTATCTTTTATCAAATGAAATCTCTTTTGAATATAAGATTGTAGATGCCATCAAACCATCAACAAGAAATGAGACCATGTATGATCAAGAGAGTTCCCAAACACAAGATTGCAACATGAGCAAGGAACACAAATTGAAATCATTCTGAAACATAAGCATATACAAATTTTGCCAAGAGATAACACCAAATAATCCAAATTTTGATCGAATACATCAACAGGGGAATGTTATGAAAACAATCTTAGAGCTTGTTGATGGCTTTACAACTCGAAACCAACACAACATGATAAAATCTGATACAAGAATGAATTGAAAATGGCTCTCAGGCGATTTTCTCCAGAGAAATGGGATATCTTTCAATCTTTTCCTTGAAAATCCTACATCCTTTTCTCCTCTCTCTCTAATTTTCCAAAAATATGACATATATTCTATGCCAGCTTGGAGTCTTGCTTCACAAGCAAAGAATATGCTTATGGGATCAAATTTGTTACAGAATCCTCATGATTCCATGAAAATGACATCAAACTGGAAAACAGCTCGCAGCTTGCCAGGAATGCATAAAAACTTTAAATTATTACACAAATTCGGATCCTTATCCATCCCAATTTCATGTTTTTATCATTCAGGCATGCCAGCATGTTTTATCAATCATTTTTCACCTTTTCACCTTTTAAATTTTTACCTCTGCAACTTCCAGATCTGACTTTTACGTTTTTTATCGGGCCTGAGCAAAAAATGTATCAAAAACACCATAGATCGACAAATTAGGTCATAAAAATGCCACCAATGTTCTCAGAAGGCCGAGACGACCTAAAATCATATAAGGTTCGATGCAATTTGATGAAGAAATGATGAATCCGAGCTTTCTGGAGCTCCAATGGTGGCAAGAAGGAAGAATGTATAGTTGCTGTCGATTTTGTATCAACGTTAAATGTCCGCCCTCCACGTGGCAGATGAGATCCACAAATAAGCTCAAAAATACCCTTTTTTGACTCTGGATAAGGTGGAACACGTGTCAAAACACGATTGGATCGGGTCCCCATCTTTAAAAATGCATTTGCGACCTTTTTGAATTTTGGAAAATTTTGCATAATTTCCCTGCTTCTCACCTGGACCCGCCACATGTCCATATGTGGGCCCCATTGAAAATGCGGGCCAATTCTATCAATTTTACTCCTTTTTAAAAAAAAGGAAATTTTTCCACAAAATCCCCGCGGGCCCGAAAACCTGATTCTTCCTTGCTACGTGGCATTCTCCGATTCGTTGTGGGTCCAAGCTTCCAATTTTGCCTGCCAAAATTGCAAAGTTTCAAAGCTCTCATCGGGCCCGTGCTCTCCATTTGACTCTTTTGAAAAGTGCCATGTGTCCTCCATAAATTGGCTGTGGAGGCACGCCTTCAAATTTGTAAAATTTCCCAAAGTTTCTACAAGGCCCGAACCTTTGCCCCATCGCCTTTTGAGACACGTGTTGGCTCCTTTGGATTGGAGCGGCAAAATGTCACAAAATTCTCCTTTGGCCCCCTTGCTTGAATTTTTGCATTTCTGGACACGTGTCCACTTCTCATTGGTCAAGGACCTTCAGGTAAAAAATTTGACTTGTCACTTTGAGCCAAAAACATCAAAATTCTTCAAGTTTCTCCGCCACCCGCATGCCCTTCGAGCCACGTGTCCGCTTCCCATTCGCTGCGGGCCTTCGGGCCAAAACGTGACTTTGAAAATTTTGCAAAATGAAAGCAAAATTTTTTAAGGACAACCCGCCACCCGCCAATCCTCTGACCAATCACAATGTGCCACGTAGGCACCTTAATATAAAAGGCAGAGCCCCAGATCAAATTTTTTCTTTTTGCCAAAATTTTAAAAACAACAAGTTAGAAACATTTCCCGCATATCCCTGGCCAACAGGAACCCGCCACGTTGCCAATATGTTGCGATGATGAATTTTTTAGGCAAATGACGCCCGTATGACCGTCAAAACGTCAAAAATTCACAGGATGCCCTAAAATTCGAAATTTTCAACAAGGAAGGCAGATTTCTTGATGTTAAACCAACTGAATCATTTTTTGACATTTTTTCAACCTTGGGATTGGGAAACACTTGCACATAATCGGGATTCAATCAATTTCGAGTTTTTTGCACGATTTGACAAAAGAAAGATGACACAGCCCAAAAAATTGAAGAAACTAGGGCACAAAAAGGGGGCAACTTAGAATATTATTCAAAAAAGGGAAAAACAATAACATTATGGGCATTTTGAAGGCATTCAATTGGAGAGATCGAATTGCAGACCACCGACTTCAAGCAACAAAAAAATTTCTGAGCAAAACAAGACATGGAAAAATTGGGGCACATTATGCAAGCTTAGAATTTGCACTAACATCCTCTTCAATTTCAATTAGTAAAATAAAAAATACGTAATACCACTAGCGTTAATCATGTCACTAACATTATTGGTTTTTTTACATTTTAAGAATTTTCATATTCCTTTGCTATTTACCATTTTATAGGGACTTTGGACTACCCTCCTTTACATCCTAAACAATCAATACCATTATCACCCACACAATAAATTTAATCACATCCATCTATTCAATTGTTATAACTTGTTCCGCCACCACTCTGATCACCCGCACAATCATTTCATTCGCACCCACTACAAGTTCCCATTCAGATTGGTATACAATTGTTACTTTTTGTAATTTTAAGAATTTTTATATTAGTAATGTTTTTGTTTTTGACAATGCGTGCATTGCCATCAATTCAAACGATGCCACCTTCTCCACCACCATTCCGAATCTGACTTCCAACAAGAGAAAAAATAACATTGATAAATGCATCACACTTCTAGCCCCCAGTGGGACACTATTGCGTCTGAATTTCCCAATCTCTCTTTCAATGGTGTGCTTAGAACTACAAGAAAACTTGCCTTAAATAAAATTTCTTTAGATGAAGATTATTTGGGCATTGATAACAATGACCCAACAAGTTTTTTGGATATCTGTGGTATGATTCAGGGCACAAAATTATGTTTCAAAATTTCGACGTATTTATTTTAACATTCTTCTATATCAATTTCTTGTTAATTTTTAATTTTTCAATCGCTTTTAATATCTACATTTATTTTAACACATGAAAAGGATCAAGGCACACAATGACAAGAAGAGGAGGCTACACAGATACATGAAGCCCCAAATGTTGATCCTTCAACCCCCCAACCTATCAATCCTCTCTGGAAAATGACCAACAGACTACATTTTCTTTGGATAGCTTGATTGCTAATGACTGTGATGCCCATGTCAGAGAAGTTATTCTGCCTAATAAAATCAGCTAAAAAGTGGGAGATCAGGGAAAAAATATTGATTAATGAGATAAATAATTGTTTTCATAATCACAACCATAGGTATACTTTATAT
This sequence comes from Taxus chinensis, assembly GCA_019776745.2. Classification (NCBI taxonomy): domain Eukaryota; kingdom Viridiplantae; phylum Streptophyta; class Pinopsida; order Cupressales; family Taxaceae; genus Taxus; species Taxus chinensis. The sequence goes on from CM034157.1 coordinate 188,654,289, forward strand.
GTCGTCGTTTAAAATCATCCAGCTAAGATTGATATCTTATTGAACTAAGCACAAGATGAAACTGTGACATATAATAATGACTATCAAGACAATATTTTAAATATCATTTTAAGTTGATTAGAGAATATTAATGTTGAAGCCTAGGCATATTACAACAAATGGTTGAAGGATAAAGGTTTGGCGGAAATTTCCAATGCTAAAAAATATGAAGCTCTTGTAAGTATTTTGAATTACAACATTCAATTTTAAATCATAGTTTTTATTATTTTCAATTTTTAATAATATGTTTGAATTGATCTCAACTTTTTATTTCGTTGCAGTCCAAATATGAAAATTTAAAAAGCCAAGCAAGGCTCCTCCATGTTCACTTTGATAAAGCTTGAAAAAGTTTATCTGCGACAATTCAACTTAAGCAGACTATTGTTTTGCTTAACAAGAAAAATAATACGCTGAAGTGAATTATAAAAGAGAATGGCATAGATGCCAATATTTTGTTCAAGACAAAGGAAACTAGAGATCTTTCTTTGTTATCCCCTGGAGAAGATTCAAAGGAAGATGAAGCAATTGTGAGTAACTTAAATATTGTTGCGCAAGATCTTGTCAATTATGGAATTCTTGAAGTAGGGAACAGTGCAGGGAAAAACGACATAGAAGTCACAAAAGAAAAGGAAAAAGAATCTGGGAGTGGGGAAGTTGTTTGAGTATATGTGTATTTGTTAAAAAATGTGGACAAAACTTTAAAGTTGAAAAATGTTTAAGTTTGAAACTTGAATCTTCATTTTAGCTGAAAAATATTGTCTACTTCTATAAGAATTTCATTTAGTTTTTCAACAAGATATGCTTGCAAGTTGCAATAGCTTTCATGGAATCTGGTTATGTTACTATACAAGATATGTTCGTGAATTTGGATTATTTTACACACGTTTAAGTATTATCATGCAATTTGGTTAAAAGTGTCATGGGATGCAATGATAACATGATATGTATAGAGACATATGAAATGAATTTATATATAGATCGTAAATTGTAATGATAGAAAAATATGTATGCAATGCATTTGGTAAATCAAAAAAACTAAGTATGCTTTACTATTGAATGTTTAATTATTTACAATGGTTTTTTCACTATATAAAATGCAAACTATTTAAGATGGATAGCTCAAACGGTGTTTGATTCATTATGGAAGGATGTATACTTTATTATCTTACATTTAACTATGATATTTGAAAAAAACAATGTTCTAATAGATTACGTTGTCTTAAAAATATGCATGTCACAAGCACAACATCAAAGTAGTTTGAAAATACAAAAATAAATAAATAATGATTATACATACAAAAAACATAAGTATAATAAATAATTGGATTTGAATCTATTATATGAAATTGAATACATAGAAAATTTTAAAATTTCAGGTGACAAACAATAAATGTAAGGTGATACCTGTAACATTTTAAATGATAACTAGAGCTGAAACAATCCATTTTCAATAACATCCTTGTAGTTGATATTTGCATCTGCAGAGTTAGAGCACGTACCAAATCTAGTGTCATCATTGAGATTATTTGTATTTATAGTTTTATTAGTAACACCTCTTATTTTAGCAAGGGAATTCCAATGTGCAATTTTTATGTCATAATGAAACATGCCCAAGAAGTAGCGCGAAACATATAACCTCATACAATTTTATAGATTTTATCCAATTTTTTCCTAGTTTTGATTTTACAAAAGATAAAGTACTGAAGTTCATACTAGGTTGAGGGGTGTGTAAGACCAAAGAGAAAACAAGAAAGACAAAAAAGAGGCCAAAGATAGTATTCAAACTAGTTTTCTTGCTTAGGAATAATATCAATAGTAATATGTGATAATGACCTAAAAATGTACCCAAGTACATGATTTTGTGTCTTCATTGACCCCCACTTTATGTTGTTGAGTGAATAATTCATAACATAAAATAGATAAGAGATGCGTACCTGATAACCATGTAGATCGACTGTCGAAATCATGTTGAAGAGACAATAAAAAACGTGGAGTGATAAAAACTGAAGCATGGAAGTTAAGGAAAGAGGAAGCGACCTTAGGGGTGAAGCATATATGTTGTGCCATGTTGTACCTATTGTCATTGTTGTGATTTGTTGATGTGGGGTTATTTCTTATTGTGTATTAAGGACAAACCTTCAAAAGTAGAGAGAAAGAGTAGTCAAAGTCATGTGTTATGAAAACTCTGTAAAAGTATGTAAAAATATGAAAAAGTAGTAAAAGGAACGTGTTCTCTTGATCCATGACAAGTGAAAAGGATAGAAACTATCCTCAAAATGTTGTAGAAGGGTTCATTTTTTGGCTTGTCTCATGCAAAGAGTGAGTTTATTTGGCGATTTCATGCTGAGAATGAGTTTTTTAGGCAACTGTTGGAGCTTGAACTTGCACCCATCTCATATCAGGGTGAACTGAGTCATCGAGTCAACAATGAGACTATCTCAAAGTTGTGGGAACTTGTGGGCTTGAGACATACCTCCAGAGAAGGCTAGTTCCTCTACCTATTTTTACTGCTACTACTACTCCTAATGATAAAATGGAAATCCTAAATTAAACATGCCAAGGGACCCATGATAGAAAGATGTGTAGAAAGGGAAAAATAAAAATAAAGAAGGCGATAAACACCAAAAATAAGAGGGATGAATATGGTCATCTTTGAGTGAAAATGAAGGAAAATGAGAAGAGAAAGGCTAGACACATGTAGCATAGACTTGAATGCACATGAATAAGCATTTTGATGAGACATGTTCAGAAAAGGAGATGTAAGGGACGTGAGAAGGCACAACAAATACACAATTGAAAGAGAGGCAACAAAGAAGAATAAAAACATATTAAGTCAGATAATAGCCTCAAAAGAATGGTTCTATTGATTCTATAAATGCACAATCGATTACAATGGTGCATGAGGCTGATATCTAAATGCAAAGACCAAAACGAGAGGTTTGCAACTCAAAAATGCAAAGGAATACCTATACAAACTGAAAAGAGTCCAACCCTTTTCAATGAGCGATGCTATTACATTTATAGATTAATAGATAAGAGAAGAAGAGGAAAAGGAGTGAAAATTGAATTTGAAACTTCAACCACCAACCAAAAATGAATGCCTACAAATATTCTTGCAAAATCTATCAAATGTGCTTCCCCATGTCTGTTTGGTATGTAAGAGAAGGAAGAAGGAAAGATCTAAATCAAATCAGGTGGTTGGAGTGATTAGATCCTGCATTAATGGCATGATGAACATTTTATAGCTTCTCACATACCTAATATCACTAAAATTTAAAATTGAGTGATATGGAGTGTAGCCCACATCAACAAATTTCTTATCATCTTTTGCCACGTGTGTTGCCTCAACTAGTTGTAAGGATTCGACACCATGTTGGTGTGATTTGATAGGTTGCGTGTATTACAATCATTATGAAAATGGAAGGCATGAAGTAAATGGTGAGCACAAGATGGCACGCGAGGAATTATAACCAAGAAAACGATGCCAAGGAAGCAACTAGAGGGCATGCAATATACAATTTTTGAACCTTAGAGCCAAAATGTGGATGTAAGCTGCCTAAATAACTAGGGAAATTATTTTGGATAATATTTTGGTGACTTTTAGGGCCATATACCTATTATATGAAGGATATCAATAGCTTGGAGCATCCATTGGACATGGAGTCGTCCTAAAAATTATGAAAATCTGATCTGTAAACTGAAGAACCACCCCTGAGATCACTTTGGAGCATTTCTAGACTCTGTCCTAAATCCTGTAAAACTATTGAAACTGATGGAAGATAACTGATATCCTGGAAGCAAAAGAAGAGTGCGTGCAAGGAGAATGTGAGAAGAAATAACTATATATAAACAAAACAATATGCATGTAACGCACTTTGAGGAATTAAAACTACTCTAATATATACAATGATATAGAAGACTTAATGGAATAATTTGAGATAAATCCCATTGACTAGGATTGATAACGCGCCTCCATCAAGATGAGATAAACCAAAAGAGTTAACTTCCTTACATGAACTGATGATGTATGGGACACTCTAAAGTGCATCAAACTTTGAATGGCACCCTGGTTTGGATCTGTCAGCATCCCATTTTAAGACTAAGTTCCTTAATTCTTCAAGTTTAACCAACTCTATCATTTTGATTTATCTCTTATCTGTGCCCTCAAACTACAATTGTTGGGCAAGATCTAATGAAGGCAATTTAAGAGATAAAGGCATTCAAGCTTCCTTCCCATAAATAAGTTTATACGGTGAAATACCTATTACCTTATTAACCATGTTCCTATCTGCCCATAGCACACATGAGAACTTAGTGTGCCATTATCTCTAGTTGATATTCATTGTACTCTTCATGATTCTGATCAGGTTCTTGTTTGTGTGGAGCTAAATGGCTTCACAAATAGCATGCTTTACAAACTTGCAGGTTTACATAGTAACCGACGTCGGTTGGGTAACTGACGTCGGTCACCCAGCAACAACCGACATCGGTTACCTGTGCATTAATGTTTTTATTTTAAACATGGGATTAGATCTGACCCTTGGTTATAAAGGTGATCGGATGGTTGTAAATGCATAGCTAAGTTTCCCTAATGTTTGTATATGCTTATAAGCTAGAAAACTAGGGTTAGAAGGTAAGAATAGAGATTATTGTAAGAAGGAATTCTTAGAGAAAGAAAAGAGAAGCTTGTGAAGGAAAAAGTATTGTACATCCATGAGAGGTGTGGAAGATTGCAAATCTTCATTGTATTTCCTCTGTAAAGCAAAGAATAATAGATTGGTTGTTTCTTGGTGGACGTAGCCCACACTGGGTGAACCATGTTATATCTTGTGTATTTTTCTTCTGGTTTAATTTCTGTGTTTATTGCTTGTATGCTTCAATTGAATATAGATATTTAGAACATTGGTGTGTGTCTAACCCCAACAACTGGTATCAGAGCTTTTTTGTTTGAGGGTTTTGTGTGTTGACAGATTTACTCACAGAGGGATTTCTGATTGAGTGGGAGCACAACAATGGAAGAAGATAACAAATACAAAGTGGAGAAATTTGACGGCCGTAATTATCAATTATGGAAGATGCAGGTGGAAGATTATCTGTATCAGAAAGATTTATATTTACCGTTGGATGTGAGTGTGAAGCCTACAAAGATGATTGATGAAGAATGGAAGATTCTTGACGTAAAGGCTCTAGGATCTATAAGATTGAGTCTGGCAATATCTGTAGCTTCTAATATTACTGAAGCAACAACCACGGTAGATTTGATGAAATATTTAGCTAATTTATATGAAAAACCAAGTGCTTCAAATAAAGTTTATTTGATGAAGAAATTATTTAATTCAAAAATGCAAGAAGGTGGATCTGTATCAAACCATTTGAATGATTTCCGTTCCATTGTAAATCAATTAAAATTGGTTAATATTCCATTTGATGATGAAGTGAAAGAACTTTTATTCTTATGCTCTTTTCCAGATAGTTGGGATAACTTGGTAATGGTTGTTAGTAATACAACATCTGCTACTAATATTTTGAAGTTTGATGATGTGGTTAGTATAATCCTGAATGAAGAAATACACAGGAAAAGTACAGGAGAGTCATCATCTGGAAATGCTTTGAATGTAGAAAGCAGGGGAAGGTAGAAGGAGAGATCCAAGAGCAAGAATAATGGGAAATCAAAGTCTAAGAATGGCATATCTAAATCCAGAGGTAGAGGAATAACTTGCTGGAATTGTGGAAAGAAAGGACATGCAAAGAAGGATTGTTGGTTCAAGGAAAACAAAGAGAATATACCAGACAAAGGTAAAGAGGAAAATGTTGCAACTGAGGTAATGCAAGATGCCCTTATTCTCTCCTTGGATAATAAAATAGAATCATGGGTTTTAGATTCAGGAGCTTCTTTCCATGCTACCCCTAATAAGGGTTATTTCAGAAATTATGTCCAGGGTAATTTTGGGCATGTTTATTTAGGAGATGATGAACCATGCAATATTACTGGTAAAGGGGAAGTTCATCTAAAATTACAGAATGGAAATACATGGATATTGAAATATGTGAGGCATGTGCCAAGCCTCAGGAGAAATCTAATTTCTGCAGGACAACTAGGTGAAGCTGGTTGCATGGTTACATTCACAGCCGACTCTTGGAAAGTTACCAAGGGAGCTCTTGTTGTGGCAAGAGGCAAGAAGGTAGGAACATTGTATTTGTCTACCTGTATTACTGATTCCTTTTCTGTTCTATCTACTTCAGATTCAGATGCAAGCATGTGGCATAATCGGCTAGGCCATATGAGTAAAAAGGGAATGCAGATATTAAAGGCAAAGGGTAAGTTATCAGATTTGAAAAATGTAGATCTTGATTTCTGTGAGCATTGCATATTTGGAAAGAAAAAGAAAGTGAGATTTCTTAAAGTTGGGGCAACAAAGAAGGAGAAAAAATTGGAGCTTGTGCACTCAGATGTGTGGGGACCAGCCCAGGTAGCTTCTCATGGAGGATCCCAATACTATGTAACTTTCATTGATGATGTCACGACAAATGTATGGGTTTATTGTATAAAGCGTAAATCTGATGTTTTTGAGACTTTTAAAAGATGGAAAGCCCTTGTGGAAAATGAATCCAATTTAAAGTTAAAATGCCTTAGATCTGACAATGGTGGTGAGTACTGCAACAAGGCTTTCAATGATTATTGTTCAGTGAATGGAATATGCAGAGAAAGAACGGTTCCTAGAACACCACAGGAGAATGGTGTGGCTGAAAGAATGAACAGAACTATCATGGAACATGCAAGAAGCATGAGAATACATGTTGGATTACCCTTACAGTTTTGGGTAGAAGCAGTAGATACGACAGTATATTTAATCAACCATGGGCCTTCAAGTGCACTGGATGGTGGAATACCAGAAGAAGCTTGGACTGGAAAAGAGGTAGATCTTTCTTTTCTTAGAGTATTTGGTTCAGAAGCTTTTGTGCATGTTGATAAAGAAAATAGGAAGAAGTTGGATGCTAAATCCAAGAGATGCACTTTTATTGGTTATGGCTATGGTGATTTCAGATTCCATTTTTGGGATTTAGATGATGCTAAGATTGTTAGGAGTTGTGATATTGAATGGAATGAAAAGAGAATGTACAGGGATCAAATTTTGATACCCAAGGATGAACTGGTGGAAGAGTTTGTGGAAGAAAATGCATTCTCAGATTTAAAATTGACACCTACAAGTACCGGTGTTGGTTACAGTAACAGTGATGTCGGAGCCAACCGACATGTCGGTAGCCTAGAACCGACGTTGGTAGAAGAAGAGGACCGATGTCGGTTTCCAGAACTGACATCAGCTACATGTGACCAGTTTCGGACACTGTCACAAGTTGATACAAATGTACAAGATGTACAAAATGAGCCTCTGACACCCTAGATTTCTGTGAGAAGGTCAAAATGGGTAAGTAGACCTCCAGAAATATTTACACCTTCCTTATTTTATCTATTATTGACTGATAGTGGTGAGCCAGAAAGTTTTGAAGAAGCAATGCAGGAGGAAACCCACAAGAAGTGGGAGCATGGCATGGATGAGGAGATGGACTCCTTGAAACAAAACCAGACATGGGATTTGGTTAAGTTGCCAGCAGGTAAGAGAACATTGCAGAACAAATGGGTTTACAGGATCAAGGAAGAAGAGGGTGGACAAAAAAGATACAAGGCAAGGCTTGTGGTAAAAGGGTTTGCACAAAAAATAGGTATTGATTTTGGTGAGATTTTTTCTCCTGTAGTAAAAATGACTTCCATTCGTACTGTTTTGAGTTTAGTTGCAGTAGAAGATTTACACTTAGAGAAACTTGATGTTAAGATGACTTTCCTTCACGGTGATTTGGAGGAAGAGATATATATGCAACAACCACTTGGTTATGAAGTCAAGGGTAAGGAGAAACTTGTGTGCAGGTTGAAAAAGAGCTTGTATGGGCTCAAACAAGCTCCAAGGAAATGGTATATGAGGTTTGATAGTTTTATGCATGAGCATGGTTATATGAGATGTGAATCTGATCATTGTGTTTATTTCAAGAAGCTTGAAAATGGAAGCTATATTATTTTGTTACTGTATGTAGATGATATGCTTATTGCAGGATCTAGTATGCAGGACATTGTTGAGCTTAAAGAAAAGTTAGCTCATACATTTGCAATGAAGGATTTAGGAGCTGCAAAGAAAATCCTTGGCATGCAAATTCATAGAGACAGGAAGAACAAGAAATTGTATTTGTCTCAGGAAGATTATATCAATAAGGTGTTGGAAAGGTTTAAAATGTAGAATTCAAAACCTGTAAGTACACCTATGGCTAGACACTTTAAATTAAGAAAAGATCAGTGTCCTACATCACATGAGGAGGTTGAGTACATGACACGGGTTCCATATGCTTCAGCAGTTGGAAGCCTTATGTATGCAATGGTTTGTACCAGACCAGACATTGCACAGGCAGTGGGAGTTGTGAGAAGATTTATGGCCAATCCAGGTAAAGAGCATTGGAAAGCAGTCCAATGGATACTCATATATTTGAGAGGGACATCCAACATGCATTTATGCTATGGAGGGTCAGATACTTCTTTATGTGGCTATGTTGATTCAGATATGGCTAGAGATTTGGATGGTAGGAGAAGCACCACTGGATATGTATTCACAGTAGGTGGCACGACAATTAGCTAGATTTTGAGATTGCAGAAGGTTGTGGCCTTGTCTACTACAGAGGCCAAATATGTTGCAGCTACAGAGGCTAGCAAAGAGATGATATGGATGAGCAGGTTCATGGAAGAGTTGGGAAAGGAGCAAGAGGATTGCAAATTGTACAGTGATAGTCAAAGTGTGATTCATCTGGAAAAGAACTCAACATTTCATTCAAGAATGAAACACATTCAGTTGAGATATCACTTCATATGACAGGTGTTGGAGGATGGGAAACTGAAACTGGAGAAAATTCATACAAATGAGAACCCTGTGGATATGCTAACGAAGCCGTTGGCAAAGGAGAAGTTGGAGCTTCACTCCACTTCTGTTGGTCTTCAAGTTTGAGACTTGAAGAGGAAGAAACAAGCCAAGGAAAGGATCCAAGGATGGAGTTGTATGGTACAGTGCAACAATTTATCTCCAAGTGGGAGATTGTTGAGTTGTGGAGCTAAATGGCTTCACAAATAGCATGCTTTACAAACTTGTAGGTTTACACAGTAACTGACATCGGTTGGGTAATTGACATCGGTCACCTGGGAGCAACCGACATCGGTTTACCTGTGCATCGTGTTAATGCATTAAATTTTTATTTTAGACGCGGGATTAGATTCGACCCTTGGTTATAAAGGTGATTGGAGGGTTGTAAATGCATAGCTAAGTTTCCCTAATGTTTGTATATGCTTATAAGCTAGAAAGCTAGGGTTAGAAGGTAAGAATAGTGATTATTGTAAGAAGGAATTCTTGGAGAGAGAAAAGAGAAGCTTGTGAAGAAAAAGTATTGTACATCCGTGAGAGGTGTGGAAGATTACAAATATTCATTGTATTTCCTCTGTAAAGCAAATAATAATAGATTGTCTGTTTCTTGGTGGACGTAGCCCACACTGGGTGAACCACGTTATATCTTGTGTATTTTTTATTACTTGTATGCTTCAATTGAATATAGATATGTAAAATTAGGGTTTAGAAGTAAGTGTTTGGATCATAATTACAAGATAATTATGTGAGAGAATTCTTGGTGAAGAAGAAGAAAATCTTGAAGAAAGAAAGTACTAAACATCTGAGAGGTGTGGAAGATTGTAAATCTTCGTTGTATATCTTGTCAAAGCTTTGGATGGGAAGTAGATTGGCTTGTTTCTAAAGTGGACGTATGCCCACAACAGATGGTAGTAACCACATTCCCCTAGTCATGGTGTTGAAAATTGAAATGGGGCTTGCTTTGTAGGAATCGATCTTCTGGAAAGAATCATCTGTCTTTTATTTGCATGTATGCTATAGATTTGATATAGGATGTGGATGTGATGGACCGGAAGTGATAACCCCAATTAGTTGGGTTGTAAAAAATATGAACCTAATTTTTGTTGTCCTGTTGTCAGGAAAAACATGGAATGAATTATAAAACTCTGATCACAACAGAGTTTCTAAACCATAACTCGAAACATCCTGAGCCTTTTGTGGCTCTTATGCGAGAAAAAAGAGGGGTGGTTTCCTCTACTTAGGGATTAATTACCACTATGATAGTGAAGAGATACATTGGAATAAGTGTGTCGAAGATAAACTTTGGTTCAATGTATAGGAAATGATTAAGTTAAATAGGTCAATGGAAGGATTTTCCGTGCATTGCTCTGCTAGCCAGCTAGGGGTTCTTAGCACTAGATGGCACAAAGACAAATTTTATGTAGTGAGTCAAAACATTTGTGTATTCATTCCTTGCTAGGCACTTACATCCCTTGTAGAGATGCTGGACATACCCCTAGTGAGAGTTGTGAGATAACATTTTATGTGTATGCATTTAGAACCTCAAGATAAATGGTGGTATTGGTAGTTCATTCGTGCAATTTTTTGACAACAAGCTGTTTTTTTATATTGCCCTTAATGAGCTTCCACTCCCAAATGATTACATTTCCAAGTTGCCACTATTAGATGGTTGTTCAAAGAAAATTCAACTTGGGCCACATAATGAGGTGAATGAGCGAGAATAGGAAAAATGTGATATATGATCAGCCTACTGTCGGACTTATTGAAACTTATTTTTCAAAATTCCATATGTGGCTGATATTCATGTATAATGATAATTGCATTCAATAGTGGCCTTAACAAGTATCATATGTAAACTCGTCAATATACAGGAACCATGTAGGATATTACCCACATTAAGTTAAAATATGATGTTTGTCAAAGATAGTGTTTAATATTTATGGCATATGGCTGGCTTGTTATACTTGATTATTTTCCCAACATATGACCTTAACATCAAGATAATGAAAACACACTATATTACGTATGTTTGATTGGACAGAGTTACGTCAGCACCCTACATCTCCGGGTTCATTTATCTATGAATTGTATCCACTAGTCAACTTTCACGTGTAAGTACAATATAGTAATCTTACAATAGAAACCTACATTGGATACTTTCAGTTTTTGAAGAGTAAATAGCACTCCAGCCATTGTGAAGAACATTACTAATGATGAGTCTAAGAACTATCCTTTGTACATTTTTCTACATGTGTAATATTCTTCATGTATATGTTGTGTGGCGCTATGGGCTCTATTGGGTAGTTTGAATAACTCCCAATACCATAAAACACAGTTCTATTAAAAACATATATGTTCTGAAAAAACCTCACAATGGTTGTTTCATTACAAAGACTATATTAACGTAGATTCTAAAAACAAATTTCCAATTATGCTAATAGGCTTGCTAGATGAATTAAGATAATCTCTTTTTTCTCAATTTATGTATATTTTCTCCTCAAGCTCTTTGATGGAGCTTTTGAGTGTTGTGTTTGTCATATTAGCCAAGCTTAGCCTCATAACCCTATAGCATAGGGGAGCCCCCTCATATCCTTGGCTCAATAACTTATCAACATCTCACTCCAACAGACTTTCTATGATCCACATTTCTTAGAAGGCACTTGCATGTTTTATTTCAGGCTCATACTTTTACTTTGATGGATAACAAGTTTGCTACAAGTCTGCGGTTTCCCCTGTTAGCATTGTCTTCACTCTTCAACATTAACTACTTCTTAGATAGTGCTCTTTTTGGATTGCCCCATAATTTACAAAAACTTATCCATGCTTGGTGTCACAGTGAGGTGCTCGTCCTTGAAAGGTATTTCTCGTGGGATAAGATGTTCTTAAAAATTACAAGCGTTAATATAAACATCAGTGGCATATACCTTGTTTACTATTTCGCTCAACATTATTAGCTCTCCTGACCTTCTATGTTGCTTGAGTTCATTTAGATGTTCCACATTCACGTGAGTTGAAGCTAAGCCACCAAATACAGCTTATCTTTCAGTATTGCATTTATTTTTTCATTTCCTTTATGTTCATACGTTAGTAATACATAAAGTCACTTTGTAGCATGCCATGAGGGCTCCTCATATTTCATATGTATATGGTCTATGTTGCTTATAACATGTAATTGTACTTGAATGCATAGGTCCATCAATTTAAGGATGCATATACTATAGATTATGATAGAGGCTCAGCTATAAAATTTGTCCATAATGAATGAATTCTATTCACGGTTGTTAAGAAACCTTTGAACCACCAATTAACCGATGGGATGAACTTTCGCATTCATTGACTTCAAAAATATCATCCTATTCATAAAATTGATCATCGAAAAGGTCTATCGAATTCTCATAACTAAAACAACAAGTAATTGTTTCATGATCAAGATGATTTCAAATTCATTAAATTTGTATCTATGAAGTATTCCAATGCCTGATTCATTTATGCTTAGGAAACAATTGACCTAGTTATCACCATTTGCACATACAGTGGGCTTACTCTTCTTGTGCATCTACATATGATTAATTCGACAGAAATCTACTTGCGCTACAATACTACTTGCAATTTCCAATTTAATGATCATTAGTATGTATTTAGGATTCAACATTTTAATGTCCTCTGACAATTAGATTTAAAGAAATTCCTTACATCATGTACTAAACTATTGACATCATAGGCTTTGTAGATACAAATGTACTGTTGTTATTGACATTCGGTTAGAGTGCCAAAAGATTTGCACCCAAGGATCTTCATACATAAGTTGATTTTTTGTTTCGATGTAACACTCGTGTGGATTATTTCCATAAAGAATACATGATGTCTTTGAATGTTGGAGGTAATTCTACTTGTCGCATGTCACATGGTTGTAGTAGGTACTATTTGACATATGAACAGGTTGCGAGTAAGCTGATATGGTGTTCAAATGAACCCTGATATGGAAGAGGATTACATGAAGTGAAAGAATGGATTACATTCCAAAGGATTTTAGCTGTATGGATGTAATATCAGAGGATGAGGTGGGATGGGAAAGAACACTCATGTCCATGTGATGAATTATGTGCTCAATCCATTTTGAGGTGTTTGGTATTTATAGGGGGGTTAAATGATTTGACCCTCTAGTTTGAGTGGTTGGGATGGTCCTACTACTAAACTACCTGATCAACAAGCGACTCTCAATGTAGTGGTAGAAATGACTATCTAATCATATCCTAACCTTCCATAGGACCATTGAGAGAGAATAGAATGAAAATAAACCTATACTAAGCCTAAATGATACTGGATTTTTATGAAGGGAGATGGGTTCATTAATGCCTTATTCATGGATGCATAGACTGTAATGCCTTGAGAGAGGTCATATTAACAAACAGGGTGGACAAGATGCACCACAGACTATGAATTTGATAGATTCACACATGATCCCCATGTCATACCCATCATAAACACAGCTCCCAAAAACCTACAATAAGCATCATCCGCTAAGAGCATCGGACTATACCCTGCAATGAAGATGAGGTAAGAAGAGAAAACATGGTATGTTGAGTCAGTGATGGGACAAGTTTGCATCTATGATGAGATTTACAAATTTTAATTGATGTCATGGAATTCACACAGTACGAGTGGGATTTGGATGGTGGGAAAGATGGTAATAGGTAAATTCCATTACAAAACAAAGAGAGGTAGTGCTTAAGCTCCTCATTCAACCTAGCAAAGGATAGAAAGAGAGAGGGGTAAAGAGGAATGAGGTTTTGGACATAACGCCGAAATTCACAAAATGAGAAGCCAATTGCTACAATTTATAGTCCATGGGGAGAGAGGGAAAGATCACAATAATCGAATGTTCCTCCCTTACTAATATGGTTTAGCAAGGTATTGGTCATGTGATTAAATAGGTGTAATTAATGGATGATCATTGTTGAAGGTTTTTATATGATGGATCCCCATGGTCGTCAAATATATATATCTTTTATCTGAGTGAAATGGCTTCATGATTAAATGGTGTAAAATGGATTCTCCAGATGAGAAAATTTGGTACGAGAGTGAAGGTAATTGCCTGCCCATGTTCGTTCAGTAACTGATTTCCAACCACCACCGACCAATGAAATGAAATGGGATTAGAAATTTTCTTAAAGATTAACTCATAGAAATCTTTCATAATAATAGGCCTAAATTTTAAGATTTTTTTGTTGATATGGGATCGCATGATTAAAATGAAGTAGAATTTTGATTTTAGATTGGTCGAGTACGATAATTGACGCTCGAAGATGGTTTTGGCCTTATTGAATTACTGATTGTATTTATGGGTTTAGCTAGGTATTTCTCATGAACTTCACGGTGAGAAGACTAATTCTACTTGGCTGAAAATGACAACTTTAAGTGATATTGGGGTCACCTATTGGACAAATTGATGATATTCCTCATTATTCAGATTGAATTGGGGTAACTCTGTGGGCCACATCATATTTCTCCTTTGTTGATTTACAGGATATAAGTTCATGCTGAAGGTAGTAAGGATCTTTAGTGTATATTGGGTAAAGCATAGTCAAGCTGAGGAGCCTATTGACATTGATTCACACGAGATAGCTCTTAGCTCCACCTTAGATCCCTACGAATACCTTGGATTGACATGCCATATGTATTTAGGACTTGCGGAGAATGGTTAGGATTTGATATAGGCCTTAGAGCATCTGAAGATAGTGTGTAGGTTTAGGTGATTATCGGGGGTACTCGATCTCCAACCGCCTATTAGTTGCGGATCACCTCACGAAATCCCCTTTTTTTGTAAGGGTGAGGTCAAGGAGCCACATCCTAAATGTGTTCCACAGGAGCTTGACCATGTATAAGGGGATGGAGGGCACTTTCCTCTGGTCATTAAGGATTCCAATTGGGATTTTTGACACATATTACCGGCATAGACACCAGTGGGATTACCGGTAATTGCAAATAGGCTTACCGACACACTATATATCGATGGTGGCTTAAGCCATGTGGGACTATCCAATGAAATTCATGCAGGATTGGATTGGGCATGTGATGTTGATGACACCGACTCATTATGAGGAATAATGCTGTGATGTTGGGTTCGATGTCAACCCCTTGAGGTTACAGTTGTGCCATGGTTGTCACCTCTCGATGTGAATGGGACCCTTGATATATCCCCGGGTTCTTATCTTGAAGTTCCAATTTCCTATCTAGAATAGGCTTCAGGATGCGTACATTCTTGGAAATTGGCATGCCTCTTCACTCACATGGTAGGAATGTTGGGTATAATAGGGGATTTGGACCATTGTGGTTTTGGGCTCGGTGGCAAAGATTGGTGAGCTATCACTTTAAAGGAGGTCAATCTCCATGTGTCATTCCTAGGTCACAAGTTAGAGAGGTAGTCTGTGGCATTCGATGTAAATTTTCAAATTGCTGGGCCGAGGGGCCACATGGTGACCCCTCACATCTCCACTTCCTTTTCCTATGGATTGGGACCAGATTTTTTTTACTCAAAGAGGACTCAACTCA
Organism: Taxus chinensis; assembly: GCA_019776745.2. NCBI lineage: Eukaryota > Viridiplantae > Streptophyta > Pinopsida > Cupressales > Taxaceae > Taxus > Taxus chinensis. The sequence goes on from CM034157.1 coordinate 188,669,834, forward strand.
CTTTGTTTCTCGTAGATTTGAAGTAAAGATATCTCCCCTAAGGGGAAATTTAGATTCACCATTGGTTAGGAGAAACTGGTCTAGGAGCTGATAGCGTTGATATATGATTTAAGGTTGGACCCTTTGCTTGATTAAGTTGCTTTGATGCTATTTTAGCCAATGTTAGGATCAATATGCCACGGATGAGTTTCATGTCTTCACTTTGAAGAGGTACCTGTGACTCATGGTTGAGGTAGGATGTCCTCCATTTGAAATTTTCTACATTATTTATGGGGTGTTCTAATATAATGTCTTGTATTGGATTTCCATGGATCCAAAGTGCCATAATTGATTTTGCATCCCATCCACTCTCCATGGGACTACCTTAAGTACAAACATGATTTGGAAAATCCACACACTCCCCACTGTTTCTCCCTGTTGGTTCAGGGAGCATGCCACATTTACCTATCAAAGGCCATGGTTAAATGAAATGCTGTGGGGGATTAGTTAAGACAAATTAGGATCTGTGGATAAACCATTTACTATCCTCATTCGTACTAATGCATCCAAATTGGTGTAATGAAGAATAGTCTCAATTATGATTATGTTTCATCGATTAAAATTTTCATGTGATAAGATGGTTAAAGGTAACTCACAAGCACACCCTCAATTCATGCATCTTGCACCCTAACTAGTTAACTTAGTAGACTACAATCAAAGATTCTATATATCCGCCTAAAATACTGGGATATCATTTCTGATGGTAGTGCCATCTCATCTAAAGATCTCAACCTATGTTTCATATGTGGGGTTAGTTAGCGAGTTTTCCTTAGGAATCTGTCGGCAATCCTTGCACTATAGCTTGATCCATGTACCCAAAAAGGCTTACCAATTTTATCTATAACAAAACCATTTGTAAGGGGACTCACTGAAATACCTTGTGGTGCGTGTGTCCCAAGTCTATGTGGTCTTAGGAAGCTTTGAAAAAGGCTTGCATGTATTGGAATGTGGAATCCCCTTAACTCACTGCAAACTCTTCAAAAAATTAAGTTGGATTAGGTTTCAAAAAATAATCCAGATGACTCTCTTGCACCTTCTTCATTTAAATATCCCATGCCGGATCAATTCATCGGGGTCCTGTATCCATGTGCGGAGATGAAGCCCACGGACATGGATGGCACCGTTTCGCTAGGAATATGACTAACTTTGCGTTAATATGCATGATTCCACTTTAGGACTAGTCACCTATCAAGTTGAATGGTGAAGGCTAAGCCACTTTTCCTCCTTTAAATCATTCTAGGATGCGATGAGTAGAGCATACACGGATTTTCCTTTGGGATGAAAATAGACATTATTCAAAGCACATAGAAACGATGAATCCATGAAATATAATCCTATATGTTAGATAACACAACACTGACCATCTTCATAATGCCTTACCTAGTTGGACACATCCACCCTCCTTCATTGAGGATCCACCATTGACATCAACATAGGGACTCTAGTAGTTTGAGCCCTGACATCCTCAATAGTTGGTCAATCTCTTGATCAACATGAGTTAGAAGCCTTCACCTCTTTCCTCTCCAAACACAACTAGGCCTTTGAATGTTTGTACACCAAAATTCTAGGCCTTGATCCCATCATTTTTTTTCCAATAAATCATTATCATCCCCAATGCTAAGCCAATTAAGAACCACTAAGAACACTTGCAAACATGGTTAGACTGTTACTTGTAAGAAAAAATTGTGATTGTGCAAAGGCGTTGATTGACAGGTCATATGCACAAAATTATGGAAAAGGATACAAATTACAAAAATGGAACCACTTTAGGGAGAATGTGCCATTCTATGTGCATAGGCACCAATGTATGAAAAAATACTAAGAACAAGGTCAAAAACATGCAAAAAACTAGGTTTTAGTGCTAGAACAAAGGCTCTGAAGTCTTAGCAAAGGCGAAAAAGTTTTTGCATAGGTGTCACTTTAGGGAAAATGTCCCATTTCATGGAAAAGGAACCATTCTATGTGCATAGGTTCCAATACGTAGTGAAAAGGCATTGTTTCGTGCTAGAAATGAAATTTGAGCCTGAAAATTGTAAATTTGAAGGGTTAAATAACATCAAGACTTATTAAAACATGGAAAACTTGTTCAAGGGATCTAACATGATGTAAAATGATTAGAAATGGGGGGTTATCCCCATGGTGCATGCCAATATGTAAATTAAAAAGATAAGTTAGTGCAAAATGCAAATTAGAAACCAAACTAGATCAATTCCTAATATAACACTCTCTATCACTACCTCAGATTGAACTAGATGGAAAGGGAATAGATTGCAATACCTTCAATTACCAAAGTTGAGCTCAATTTTAATTTTTTTTATGTGCTCAAGATGTTGGATTGCATTAGTTTGCTTCTGATTAAACTAAAATGGAATATAATAGCCTAATCTGATGTTATAGAAGCAATAAATAAATGCTGAAATTATACCCAAGCAAACTAACCAAGTGGAATATTGAAATGTGAAACCCTACTATGTAAATAGGGTTAAGAAGGACTTATATTATTCTTCAATGTTGTAGGAATGTGTTGCAGTGAAGATCGAATGAACAGGAGGCAGAAATTGATGCACAAGGGCATGAAACAATACATATTTGAGTTATCTGGCTAGACTGGGGCACCTAGAAAAGTGATTGGGGTGTGTGTGCGTGTGTGTGGAAATTTTTCCCTAGGTTCTCTTGTGCCATTCACACTTTGTGATTAGTGAGCAATAACTAGATGTAGAATGTAAATAGATGGTGCATGGAATAGAATGAACTCCCCCCTATAAAGTGTGATGCAGATGAACCAACCTTTGTCCCTTGTGATGGAGCTAGATGGATGCAAATGGAGCAATAGATGCCTTTGATGGATGCAACCTTAGGTGATGATAGTAAGTGCTTAGTACTTGGTCCCTCATTATGGTCTCATAACTTTATTTTTATATTGGCTCTCTTGTTCTAATTTCGTAATTAACCCCAAAAATTATGACCACCAAAAATATGAAAGCTCAAACAACTAGAAAGTGCCCAAAATATGAGAGTAAAGTGCAAAGAGGATCAGGGCACCCAAGAGGGGATAGGGAGCCCCAATCCTGGCTGGGCACCCCATTCAGAAATAGGAAAATACAAAATGAAAATACAGACTGGGCAAGTGTGGGTGAAAGATCGAAAGTAATGACAGAAAGTAAAGTAAAATGGCCAAAGACATGGGTTAATTAGTACTCTTTTTCACTCAAGAACCATATGAATAGTAGTATGAGACCGGGACTAAATAATTACCTAAAGTGTGTGATTTTGTGTCTACATTTTCCCCCACTTTATGTTGGTGAGCAGAAATTCTCGGTAACATAAAGTAGATAGAGATGTGTACCTGATATCCATGTAGAGTGATTTAGAAAATGGGCTGAAAGACTAGACAAAGCGTGGAGTGACAAAAAGATGGAGCGTGGAGACTAAAGATGCAAAAGTGTAAAAAGTTATGAGAGTGAACCTATGGTGGAAACATATGTGTATATGCCAATGTGATGTACCTGCATGTTAGTATGTTGTGTGTGATGTTGATGTTGATGACATTGTTGTTGTTGACTGATTGTTTCCCATACAGATGAACCTACAAAAGAGAAGATGATCAAGTAGTCAAATACACATGTATATGTGTAAAAATGTGTGTAAAAACACATATATATATGTAAAAAGCATGTAATGAAAGTATGAAAATGAAAAAGGAACATGTGCACCTGATCCGTGATGAGAAAAAGGGTGTAAAAAGGATATCTTGTAACTTTCGGTGAAGTGTGAGTTTTTTGGGCGATCTCACGCCATTGTGGCCGAAGAAGTGTAGGGAGGAAAGTCTGATGTTCCTCCAACCTTGTAACTGCTTCCCTGAGAATATGAAGAGATCTTTGTACTACCTGGTTTTTTGGGTGATCTGATGCCACTGGCTAAAGAAGTGTAGGGAGGAAAGTCTGATGTTCCTCCAACCTGTAACTTCTCCCCAGAATGCTAAGGACAATCTGCCCTGTAAAATCCGTTGTCTATGGAGTTTTGTAGACTAGTCTGAACCCACTCAGTTGTATAACCCATTGTGTCATGGATGAAAAACTCAAAAAAACTAAACTGTACCGGTACTGTGTTGTGTAGTGTGTAAACCCAAATGATGCCCCCCTCTTTGGGGGTGCATGCGATGTCACAGATAGGAGAATGTGGCCCCAAAAGAGGACCAACCACATAAACTGAAACTCTGCCCTATAGGGGGAAGGGAATGTGCTTGGTAGAAACCAAGGCACACACAAACAAGTGGCTAGGAAACAAGTGTTAGTACAAAACAAGCATGCATGTAGAAAACAAGTGTAAGCTAGAAAGACAATGTGTAAGCTAGAATGCAAGTAAACACACAAGAAACCAATCATAGACCATGAAAAGTGGGTTGCAAACATGGGACATCACTCACGATGTTGCAAGACACTCAAGGCCATAGTGGCCACATAAAAACAAACAAGTGTGCACACCAAACAAAGGGAAAGGCCCACATATAATAGCAAACAAGAGACAAGCAAGTACAAACAAATAAATAGCCATGGTAGCAAGTAATCCTGCAAAACAAATGTTGCACATGAAGCACCTGTTAGCATGTTAGAAAGATAACCAGTATGTCAAAAAGCATGTATAACAAAGAAAGTAAAGTGTGCTAAGTACAAAATGAAACAATAGCACATGTAGTGTATGAAAGTGGATGCCCCCAGTAACCATTATGGGACTGGTAGTGTGCCAAGCATCCATGTTGTGTAGAATATCTGTATCTGTGATCACAACTAGAAAAGGACGTGAACATGCATGTGTGTATGGTAAATATAATGACATACAAGAGATCTATCTAGCATGTGTAATAAGATGAACATGTACAAGAAAATGTAAGAAAAAGTAAATGCGACCAAGATATGCAACATGTTGTGGATGGATGGAATGGAATGCATAATGGATGATAGGAGCCACATGCCCCCCAAGTGAATGAAATTGTATGCATGAGGTTCATTTGTTTATGCCCCCTCAGCAGTCAAGAATGAACCATAAATGAGAGTGCATCATCAGGAAATGGTCGAACTATGTGTTGTGTGTAGCACATTGAATGTAGATGTGTGGTGATGATATGTGACCTAGAGATGATGTGTGTGTGATGATGATGTAGCCTAAAGTGTATATCATGACAAGATGATTGAAAGGAGTGATGATTTAGCCTAAAGTGTATATCACTACAAGATGAGGAGAGAAGTGGAAGTAGTGATATAGCCTAAAGTGTATCCACTGAGAAGGATTGAATGATGAATGTGAGTATAAGGCATTGGTGATGGAATGGAGTCATGGGTATAGCCTAAATAGCGTATGTCGTGATTAGGAGTGTATGAATGATGATATGTGAATGTGATAGGTCCTGTAGTATAGCAATCAATATGGTATGTGACCATGAGACTATGTGTCATCAAGGTAAGATGCACAAAGGTAGAAGAGATTGTAATGATGTAAGAATGTGTGAGTGAGATGTGTAGATGTATAATGTGAAGGTGCAGTGTGTGAGGTTCATGTGTATAGGATGCCCTCAATTGTCAAGTGTGAACCAAAGCATAAGAGTGTGTCATCAGGTAATGAGTGTAGATTTTAGGTGTAGTATTTCTTAAGATGCATAACATTGAGTGGGTTTTTGAGTGGTTTTCCCAAAAGGGTGGCGAGTCAATAAACTCCACCACTGAGTTTGTCAGTGATAATGTATGGACCAAGCCAATTTGGTTTGAATTTACCTTTAAGAGGGGCTTCAACATTTGTATTTTTCTGATTCTCTTTTAAGACAAGGTCGTCGATGTTGAACTCATGAGAATGAATTTTACGATTGTATGTGTGTGCAATGTGATATTGATATGCACAAAGATGTTCAAGTGCTTGGACACGACGTGAGTCCAACATTTCTAACTCATGTAAGCAGTTTTTGTGATATTCATTATCTTTAAGAATGCCTTTGAGTGAAACACACAAGGAAGGGATTTCATCTCAAGTGTAATGAAAGCCTTAGCACTATAAACCAAGGAAAATGAAGTAACATTAGTAGGTGTATGAACACTAGTACGATAGGCCCATAGAGCATAGAATAGTTGATTATGTCAATCATTACCACTAGAATCTACTGTCTTGCGTAATATTTTGACAATGGTTTTGTTGGTGGCCTCAGCTTGGCCATTTCCTTGTGGATAATAAGGTGTAGAAAATGATTGTTTAATTTTGAATTTGGCACAAAACTTTTTAACATCCTTATTTTTGAAAGAAGATCCATTATCAACAATTATAGCAGAAGGCACACCAAAGCGTGTGATGATATGGGTGGTGAGGAAACCACAAATGTCAGTACCAGTGACCGTTTACATGGGAGCTGCCTTGAACCATTTAGTAAAGTACTCAATGGTAAGTAATAATGAATTTGTGTCCTTCGGCAGATTCAGGATTGATCATACCGATGAGGTCGAGTCCCCAAAGAGAGAAGGGCCAAGTTGGTGCAATTGGTTGGAGGTCATATGTGGGTGCATGATGGAGGTTACCATGTTTTTGGAACTTTTCACAATGAGTAGCATATTCAAGGCAATCCTTCTCCATGGTAGGCCAATAATACCCCTGGCGTAAAATATTTTGTGACATAGCCTTACCAGAAAAATGGCCACCACACATGTTGTCATGTATCTGTGAGATAGTAGTGGGGATATCTACAAGTGCTAAGCAATGTAAGAGTTGACCATCGATTGCATGTTTAAATAATTTTGTCCCAACAATGACATAACGAGTAGCCTCACACCATAAACGTTGAGCCTCATGAGGCTGCAGATTATCAGGGATAGCTTGCTTATATAAGTAATTGTAAATGGGTGTAAACCATTTGGAGTTATATTGACTGTGCGTTATGGCGCAAGCTGCAAGAGGCAATACAAAGATAGAAGGATGTCATAAGTGTGTAATTATGAATGTAGCTTGTTCATCGGTAATATCTTGTGGGATGAGTGATGCAGCACTAGCCATAACATCTGCATGATGATTATCCTTACGAGGAACATTAGTAATAGAGTAAGACTCAAATGTAGCCAAGATATATTTTACAAGTGTGTTGTATGGAATTAAATGTTCCTCCTTTGTGTTATAGGTATCATTTACTTGATTTATGACTAGATGAGAGTTACCATGAATGCACAAGTTATGAATGAGAAGTTTTTGAGTGGTAAGAAAGCCTAAAATGAGGGCTTCCTATTCAGTGATGTTATTTGTACAGGAAAACCCCAAACGATATGCAAAAGGGATTGGGTCACCCTATGGGTAATGAATATTATCCCAGCTCCAACGTCAGAGTGACAATGAGAGCCATCAAAATACATTGTCCATGTGTGTGGCTTGACATTATAGGTAGTGAAATCATCTTGAAAGGAATCAGAAATGGGTGATGCATCTAGTAAGGGTACCGCAACTAATTGATCAGCTATAGCTTGTTTGATTGCTTTCTAGGGGATGAATTTGAAATCAAATTCAGTGAGAAGCATAACCCAATGCTTCAGACACCCTGACAGATGTGTATGGGATACGAGGTATCATAATGGATCAACTTTGGTAATAATATGTACCTCATTATTAAGGAGATAGTGATGTAATTTATCCACAACAAATACAAGGCCGAGACATAGCTTTTCAATGTAGCTATAGTTACTTTTATAAGAGAGTACCATTCGAATGATATAATAGATTTCTCTTTCACATTGAGAATCATCGTGTTGTGCCAATAGAGCACCTAAGGCATGAAACGTAGTGGAAATGTACAATAAGAAAGGTTGATCAGCTAGGGGAGGGACTAAGACAGGTGGGTGCAACAAATATGCTTTTATGTCATCAAATACTTGTTGACATTGCTCATCCCAAACAAATTTATTATCCTTCTTCAAGATCCATATAAATGGTTGACTCTTATCAGTGAGTTGTGCAATGAATCATTGAATAGCCTAAATTTTACCTTGTAATGATCGTAATTGATGCAAGTTTTTTGGTGGAGGCATATCGACAATGGCTTTAATCTTATTAGGATTGATTTCAATGCCACATTGAGAGATAATATATCCAAGGAGTTTATCGGTTGTGACCCCAAAAACACATTTTTGGGATTAAGGCACACACGATATTTCCGTAGTCATTCAAATAATGTTTGTAGATCCTTGGCATGGGAAGAGATGTCATCTAGATTTGGCCAAGATGTCATCAATGTAATCTTTGATGATCTTGTGGATATAATCATGGAATATGTGTGTCATTTCTCGTTGATAAGTGGCCCCAACATTTTTAAGGCCAAAGGGCATGATGGTATAACAAAATGTTCCCCATGGTGTGGTGAAAGAGGTCTTATCTTGGTCAGCGGGATTGATTTTAATTTGATTGTAACCCATAAAGCCATCCATGAAAGAGAGAATATCATATCCAGCTGTAGAATCAACGATGGCATCGATATGAGGTAAGGGAAAACTATCCTTAGGACAAGCTTTATTTAAATCATGAAAATCAAGTACAACAATGAATCTGACCATCTGGCTTCATAATAGGTACAATATTAGATACCCACTCATAATATTCAACAACATGAATAAAACCAGCGTCGAGGAGTTTTTGGATTTCTTTTTTGACTAGGAGTGCTACTTTGGGGTGCATTTTGTGAATTTATTGTTAGACTAACTTGACACTAGGGTTGAGGAAAATATTATGCATTACAACAAATGGATCAATACCTGGCATATCACTATAGTCCCATGAAAAAATATCAGAGAAATCATGAAGGACTTGTTTGATATCTTTCTATTAAGCGGGAGTGAGAGAGGAAGCTAGAAAAACTATTTGTGGATTTTCAGATGTACCAAGGTTGTATTGGATTGTATCTTCATTGAGAAGGGACGACCAATCCTTGATATATGGATCAGTAGGAATAGTATCGGGAGGATCAACATTGTTAGGGGATATATCGGATTCTCCAAAGTAAGCAGTAACATTGAGAGATAGTGGGGAACACCTTTTATGGTAAAAGAAGGGAAATGATCATAAACACCCATGTGTTCTAGTACAAGCATCATCAATAGAAAAAATATCTAACTTATCCCAAGTGATAGATGCAACATCACTAATGATTTCAGGATGTACTAGGGGAAGTGAGGAAGTATTCAAGGTGGTATAAGTTTCCTCAGAAGGTAAAGATGGAGGGTGATACCCCAATCCAAACTTGTGGGATTGTGTAGGGAGATCCCAAAGTGTTGTTACCTTATGTTCTTGTTTATCTAAGATTGTATCAGAAAATCCATAGACGTGTAAGTAATCATACCCTAACCCATATTTAGAAAAGTCTTGAGAAGCATCAGATGAACTAGGATTATCATTAGATTATTCGATAGAATGACAATACTTAAAAGGGGATGGATCAGCCAAAACATCATAAACAACACCCTGATGATGGAATTTAAGTCATGTATGTAGAGTAGAGGGGACCGCATGCATGGCATGAATCCAAGGTCACCCAAGAAGAATATTATAATTAAGGTTATTAGGCATGACATGACATGGAATAGTGATTGTACATGGACCAACAATGATAGGTAGGTTGATAATACCTAATACACGCTTGGGAATGTTGTCAAAGCCACAAATAGAGACTGAGGAAGGAGATATAGAACTTTCCAACATACCTAAGTGATGGATAAAAGTGATGTTACAAATGTTAAGGTCAAATCCATTGTCAATTAAGGCATGTTTGACCCCGACATTGTTAACACAAACCTGAATGTATAAGGGAGGGTCATGTTGTAACATTGCTTGCGAAGGTAGCTCATCTATTATGAAATTTATTTGATCCTCATTGAGGGATAGGGAAGAAGTAAACTTATGGTATACATATTTGGGTGATGTGTGAGGAGGAATGTAAGTAGTAGTTAAATACTTTTAAAGATGGTTGATACAATCAGGATGATTTTGTAGATAAGTATGGATAAAGATATTCATGATTAGACTCTAGGATGAACCAAGCAAAGAATGAGGATCCTAAAAGTGTGAAGATCGAGTCATGGGTTCACCAAAATGATTAAACTAAAATGGAATATCGACTATTATAGTTAATCTGATGCTATAGAAGCAGTAGTAAATAAAAAATAAATAAATAAAATAAATGACCCAAGTAATCTAAGTAATAAAAATAAAACCTAATGTACAAAGAGGGTTAGAAAGGCCTTAGCTGATTCACATATGTCATAGGACATGTGTACAGTGAAGACCAACTGAACAGGAGGAGGAAACCATCCACACAGGAGCTTGAGAAAGTGCATATCCTGAGCTATTTGACTAGACTGGGGCACCTGGAGAAGGATAGGGATGGGTGGTGGTCTGAGATTTGGGTGCCCTGGTCTGCGAGAAATGACCAGGAACCTCCTATTGAGGTGTCATGAATGTTCGTCTTCTATTCACTTCCTGTGTTGTTTGTATGTTCACTGAATGTCACAATAAACCTACAATGAAGAATGACCTACAAAACCCCAGACAAGACATCAAAACCCTAAAAAATAAAGATGCATATGAAGGGATCAAACTGTCCTCAACTGCCCAAATGGATGGACTTATCACTGAGTGTTGCACTACATCTTAAACCCAATGTAGTTCTAGGTGTGTGTGTGTAAATTATGCCCTAGGTGCTCTTGTGTCAGTCGCACTTTGTGAGTAGTGAGCAATAACTAGATGTAGAATGTAAATAAATGGTGCATGGAATAGAATAAACTCCCCTCCTATGAAGTGTGATGCAGAATGAACTAGCCTTTGTCCCTTGTGATGGAGCTAGATGGATGTAAATAGATTACTAGAAGCCTTTGATGGATGCAACCTTAGGTGATGATACTAGTGCTTAGTGCTTGGTCCCTCATTATGGTCTCATAACTTTATATTTATATGGTTCTCTTGTTTTAATTTCATAATTAACCCCCAGAAAAGTTTGACCACCAAAAATTAATAGAAAACTCAAATGGTTAGAAAGGGCCCAAAAAAGTGAGAGTAAAGTGTAAAGAGGATCAGGGTGCCCAGAGGGGACCAGGGCGCTCCAGTCCTCGCTGGGCGCCCCAGTTAGAAATAGGAAACACAGTATGACAATACAGACTGGGCAAGTGGGGGTGAAAAGATTGAAAGTGATGACAACAAACAAAGTAAAATGGCCAAAGACATGGGTTAATTAGTACTCTTTTTCACTCAAGAACCATATGAATAGTAGTATGAAGACTAGGACTAAATAATTACCCAAGGATGAAGGATTGGATTGAAGGAATGGATTGATTGATTGGATAAGAGAATAAAATGGATGAGTGATGAAACAAATTTGTAGAGCTTTGTTATGGATTTGTGACTTGGCTCTCATGGAGGAGGATGGATTAATTTATAGCTGAGGAGTGGAGGATTCAATGGCTAGGATGAAGCCGAGTTGGATTTGGCTCAAGGGTGGAGAATGCATGTGAGGATTGGATGATTCTAGAATTGAGGATTCTAGAATTTTAATTCAAAATTTACGGAGGGAAGAAACTTCAATTAAATTAAAAATTCATTGGAAAGAGGGGTTTAGAGAGGCTTCGAGAAATAGAAGCCTCTATATTTAGAGGTGGAGGGATGTGATTAGGATATGAATTATATCAGGTTATTAAATATGATTAGGGATTTATTACACGGAAAGGATAGGTGTAGTGTAGGTGTATAGGTGGGTGTAGGAATATTAAATTCCTAGAAAATGATAATAAGGATTAAGGTGGGATGGGATAATGGGATATAATAATTGAATTAAAGGGATTAATGATGAAATGATGGGATATTAGATAAATGATTAAATTAATAAGGATAAAGGGTATATGTGGTATTTTAAAAGGGCTTAATTAGATAATAATGTTAGGATATTTGTAGGAGAAACTAATCGGAATTAATTATGTCGACATTTTAAATGTCTACAAAGACACTCTGCCAATGCCACACACCAATATGTACAATCACAAAAACTAAAACATAGGCGCACCTAACAGACTGGCACAAAAGGACAACATAGTGTGTGCACGCTCAAAACGCTGCACAAAACCTATACAAAAACACTTTGTGCCAAACAAGACTGCACACTGCTAGACTCATCTTATTCTCCTACACAACATATTTTTTGGTCTATGTAAGATTGCATGTGAACCCTGATGCTCCTGCATAGGTAAGGTTACAGTTAATGGATAAACTCATGACAGACTATCAATTGCAGAATATCAGACCCAACACCTGTTGGTAGCCATGCGTTTTGTTGTATGAAATAAAGCAAGTCCAGCATATTAACAACTTCAGAACTTCATAACTTCCTTCTTTTAACCACAGATTTGTACTCACTATTCTTGAGCATTGATAGACATGTGCTTCACTTTTTTATCTAAACCCACGCCATCTTACCTTGTACTTCACTCAGTTCAATTTCAATCTCAATTTGTACTTTGATTGAGCTCATCTTGGATATCTTAAAATCTTTCCAAATATATCTTCCAGTTTTTTCCTGAGTGCATACACACCTCGTAACTTCCATTAGTATATCCCCAAGACTTCTATGAAATTCTCTTTCATGCACTTACCCATTTTTTGCATTTAAAATCCTGATATTGCCCAAGTTCAAATGCTTTAGGTTACACATTCATGTTGCCTGGTAAAATGACATTTTATCATTTTGTAGTTTCAAGGACAATAAAAACCAGAAAATTCTAAGAAGTCATTATTATGGTTCGTAATTGTACAAAAGATGTAATCGATACATGCAAATAGCAACTACAGCACTAGTCAAAAGATTTAAAGTCCAGCATATTCACAACTTCAGACCTTCCTTCTTCTAACCATGGATTTGTATTCATTAGTCAAGGAGCACTGATAGACGTAAGTATCCACTTTGATTCATCCAAACCCACGCTCCTCTTATCTTGTACCTCACTCACTTCCACTCCAATCTGGAATTTGTATTATTAATGTTATGATTGAACTCATCTAATGGATTCCTTAAAATTAAACTGCAAATATACCTTAGGAGTTTTTTCACTTAAGTGCGCATACAAATTTCCATCAGTATAATTGCCGTGACTGTCTATGGAAATTCTCTTTCAACTGCTTTCTCCAGTTTTGCACTTACAAATCCTTATATCTATTACCCAAGATTCAATATACTCGTAGTTCACACGTCTTGCATTTACTGCCTGGTAAACTTGACATGTGTTAAAGAACAATTGTTAATTCTCATGGTTTTTCTCACCTAAATATTAAACCGGAAAATATTAGGTGTCCACAATCTGATGATATACAATCAATACATGAAACTAGCAAGTAAAGCGCTTCCTAAAGCTTATTCAATAGTGCAAATAGAGTTAAGACTGGTACCTCAAGTTCACCCATATGCCTTGTTTCCCTTCTTGTTGATCTAAAACCATACTTGGGGCTCTGCAATCTGAAACTACCCACTATTTCTTCTTGATAAGTACAAAATGAAGATTAAACTCAATCTGACGACTATGTGACCATAGTCAATGTTGTACATTTTGCAAGAAAATTGTGTCTCGTTGATTATCCTTTTTCCATAACAACAGATCTAAATGGAATTCATAAACTTGTTACAGGAGACAGAATGGCTGTTTATATTTTTGTCTTCTTTTTTCAATTTATAAATCATGATGTATCAATGACCATTGGTCATCAAACTTCAAAAGCTACGTGCTTCAGTTTTTGTTTCAAGAAAAATGATTTGAAGATTTCTGAAAACAAAAAATCACATTTTCCTTGGGCATCAAGATTATCACAGGCAAATCTCTGAAGTATATTCTCCAAGATCAGAATTCAACCTGCTTCATAGACATGCTCTGTTTGAATTGTGGAATGCCAGATATTCCACTTTTGTCTTTAGATATTATAGAGTTAAACTCATTTACAAGTGCAAATTATTTCTCAAATTTCTATATGATATATTTTTTGTATTTTGTCTCAACATCATTGTTTCAGATTGTGTGTTCAACTTTACCAACCATTGTACAATGTCACCGGGACCTTGCTACAGATCTGTCTTTTTTACTTTTTCACTCTTTTTGGACAGTTTGAGTCTTTTCATTGCTATTTAATGTTACCTTGCTGCATGCCTCTGAAGTCTGACATGTTGCACATGCACCCTAAGTAAATATGCCGAAGTAATATCTTTCATGTTTCGTCTACTAAATTAAATAAGGTCACGACAAAGACCTTATTTTACAAATAGCAGGGTTTGTTTGCTGTGATGACTTGAACTCCAATAGAATACTATTTTGAAATCAAAACTTTCTAAAATTGTTATCATGGTTCTCAAATTCAAATGTCGCAAAAGAAATATTAGTGCTTATTCTCCTAGTGCCCTCGTGGTTTCTTCTTTTAAGATTTTATGCCCTTGTGCCATACATTAACACCGAACATACCATTTGCAACTCCCAATTATAATACAACTTGTAGAACAAATAATGATTGCTCAATATTCATAGTAAAAGATGTCTAATGCTCCAGATCATCGGGGATTATCCTGCGCTGGGAACTTTCATGTTTAAAGAAGACTAACTTGGCCAATAATAATCATAACTATAAAACAGGCACTAAACTACTTCGTATGGTAAGTATTGGGAGAGGTTCAATCAAGTCAACCCACAGAAAGCTGGCAGTATGCTTTGCTAATATTGAAAAACAAATTTTCCAAAGCTATAATATTCTTTGATTGAAGCACCCAACAATGTTAGAAAGAGATTACAAGAACATTCTGGCGCAGTGACACCTATCACAAGCCTTGAACAGCACTCTTTGATCCATCTAGAATATTTTGCCAGACAACATAAAAACCACAATCATTTTGAATGAAATCGGCACAAATTTGAAGGTTGTTTATTTTCTCAGGGACATTGTCGTTGCTATCTTTTCACATGACTTTAATCGATGATAAACATAGCAAGCGTGTAAAAGCAGGTAAGATGAGAATAGATATTTGTAATTATATGTATTTCATTTTCAAATATATAGATATATATAAATACAATAACACAAATTTATTTTTAAATGCTGAGTTAAAAACCATAGTCACTAATCTGGTCCAGGTCCAAATCAGGTGACATGGCAAATACCAGTAGTTTCCGGGGACAGAGATTTCAATGTATCCATTATCCAGAACATAATAATTTTTACCTATAATAGCTTCCCTACATTCTTCCATTAGTAATATTTACCTATAATAAGCCTTCCATGCATTCTTCCATTAGTACCCTCACATGGGTATCATTTACGTGTCTCATAGGCTGCCTAAAAGCTGCAGACGTCCAAGCCTCCCCTTGCATCGTATATTTACCCAAAAGCATCCAGTAACGTTGTCTTTGTTGACAAAACGAACTTAGGAAAGATTTCCATAGGTGTGCGAAAATATAATTGAACATAAAACACAAGAAAGTAGTCAAATTCTTTCAACAGAGACAGGTGGGCATCATCTTGGTTATAAGCATGTAAGACTGTGGAAAAGGAAAAATCATCAAAGCATTTGCCTCCATGAAATATTGCTAAAACAAAAACAAGAATTATACTCTTCCGTCAATTCCTCCAAAAACAGAGCTAAGATCCCAAAGTCTTCAAATTTTAGTTCATCTCTGCCATGAAATGCAAAACTAGTTCAGACAGACCACAGGAACAAAGGGGTGAAGCTCATCTGACAGAGGGGACTCTTCATCAAGCTCGAGATACTGCCCACTGTCCAATTTGAACTTAGAAAGAGTTCAGTGCTTTGTTCCTATTATCATAAAACCTATGTACCTTTAAAATCTTCGAAACTACTTGACCTTTACTTTGGAGAAGTGCGCTATCTAAGACACATTTCGCTACACCGTGAAGGGAGCCATTTTACAATCATATATTAATCTTTATTATTGACCTCATATAAAAAATCAATCATGCAGTGCAGCAAGGCATAACAATACTGAAGCAACTCTAGAATAGATGGATGTGTCCTTGCATTCCAAATAAAAATAGCTGCTATTGTATGCCATACCTGGCACTCATTGTGTCCTATTCTCTGAGGAAGTTCACCTTTATTTTGATCTGCCTGCACAAGCAAACTAATTAGTCCTAACAACACTCGAGATAAAATGTCAAGTTCCTGAGCTAGTTAGATGAACCAATCTTGGAAATAACACTTTCCCCACGTAACTCGTCAAAAATTCTCTTTGCCCTAAATAGCAATGTACTACATTTACAATTCTGTTCACTAATTTGTGTTTATTAGTGGCAGTCGCAATTAATTTCATGTAATTCATTGAAAAATTTCAACCCAGATTGGCAATTTCAAACAGCTTACAATCAGTTATAAAAAGATTTAAGCATTCTACTCCTCTTCAGTTCCTATATCCTGGTTGCATTCCTTACAAGTAGCGGTGTACTCCTTAGTTTTAAATCATTCGTTCATTATTCAAGACCATTGCAATGTCACATTCAGAGCAAGAATTTATTGGTTGGGTAGTGATTGTGGAGTAAGAATGTTATACAAAATAAAATCTATCCCAAGATAGATAGCAGCATCTAACTTCTCACAAAAGGAAAAAAATATATATCAATTTTTTGTCATCCAAATTGCGGGAAAACGGACTACAATCTTATAGGCGTTTTTTTAAAAAATACCAATTCATTGAATTTTGAGTGTTTAAGAGCATGGTCCCATGGAGCGGGGGCTCCATAAAAATCTCAGCGGGTGCTGCTGAGAGAAATTAGGAACATTTTAGCAGTTTTTGGGTCCCATGGTTTTTTTTTTTTTTTCAACTTCTCCCGCTAAGAAATAATAGGAGCCCATTGCAGTTTTATGGTCCCATGAACTTTCTTGTGAGGCTGATTACTGCTAAATTTTTACATAGTTATTTGTTTTGAGATCATAGTCTAGAATCATTGTTTTTAGCAGCAGCCTTCAGAACTGACTGCTTACACTTAAGCCTGTCATCCACAAATTGCAATTAGACCATAGTCAGAGAGCCAAAATCAAGAGCTTGCAAAAACTGCACGAGTAAAATGCAGTAGACCAACCACATCATCGGATTTCAGCATGCAGCAACAGACATCAACTTCTAATGAAAAAAATGAAAATGTGTAATGTCGTAATGACATACATAAGGTTTTATAACTATCATTATAAGGTTTTTTGGCTGGAATGACATACATAGCCAGCAAACAAATACACATACATTGACTAAAATAATTGAAACAAACGGCCTTGCCCAAGAGGAATGCTTACGTTAAAGCTAAATCAATCCACTTCTGATACTAGTAGTACACTCTTAAGCTGCTGCCTGCTCTAATTTGTGTAAGGTTCCATAAGAAATAGTTGGATCAAATGACATCAAGCAAGCTCGTGTTGATCTAATTTTTGCTACATTGGACAGAGAGCATCGAGTGTAGTTCAGACCGAGACAAAATTAATTGTAGATATAATTAATAGATAGATGACAAGAATAATATGCTTATTGGGTTCCTGTTCTCTTTAAATGCTTTGCTTTCATGATCCCAGGTCATGTTGACATGGAAGCGTAAATGTAGGTCCAGTATTAATCTTGGCATGAACTTCCACCTGGTTGGAAGGATTGAACTGATATTAGAAAAAAAGCTTTAATTATTTTCAATACTTCATTGATCAACATCATTACAGTACTCAGTTCATTTCTCAATCTAAATAGTATCATAAGCTAGCATCTAACTATTCGGCACAATGTCTGAAGCAGACAGGACAACACTTCAAAGCATTTTGTCAAATAGTTGGCGACCTTTGTTTTCTTCTGATACGACATTTTGTTGAAATTTTGGCTTCTGTTTATAATGTCTGCTAGGCCCGCCATGAATTCTGTGTGAAAGACCGTAGTTGATTGAAGTGAAATTTGTAACAGAAGTGGAACTACACTTAGCTATAGGATTGAACTCTCAAGTGACTTCAGACTGGTGTGGGTAAAGTATATATTAACTAGATTGTTCTGTTGCAGGTAACAGTAGGCAGTTGGTTGCTTAATTGCATTTCTTTCAATGCAAAATGAACACTAGGCCCATTTCAAACAACAATAACCAACTATGAAGACATGCAGAATTGAACAAGATATGAATGTATTGAATTGTAAAATGTCAAGTACAGAACTCTGTACAAACTTCAGAGATCTTATTATTGATAAATAATGATAGTCATCATCCATTCGCCTTTCGAACAAATCAAACGACACTGATAATCATATCCACATTAACAAGAATAATGACAAATACAAAATTCTCATTGATACTATAGAGCACAGAATTAAGTAATAAAATACTGAGACTTTTTAAAGCGTACATAATGAAGGTCCCATATGTAATATAACTGGAAAATGATGATATGTATGCTTTCCCTTGATGATGAGAGCAGGTTTTCACTATCCTTTAAGCATTTGAAGCAAATAAAATGACAACAATTATAAACTTCTAATCTATGTTCCTTACATATCCACATTATTGGCCTTGCCATTAACAAATTCCATTAAGGCTACTCGAGCAAGTGTAGCAGCTGGATCAGCCACTTCAATGGTTGGTATATTATTTTCATGTTCAAAAACAACATCTTCTGCATCAGTGCCATCTTCTACAACCGTTAGCACCATATTATGTAGTATGCAACAAAAAAGAATGATCTTGGGCAACATTTCCAAATTTGGGTGCCACATTCTGGATTCTAGAATCCGCCATAATTGCTTTAGCCTTCCAAATGCACACTCGACAACAATGCGTGTGGATGACAACGTAAAATTAAATTCTCTTTGAGTAGTAGTTACAAATCCATTGAAAGGCGTGATTAACCATGGTAATAGTGGATATCCACCATCGCCAATAATGTACTCCCTCATGTTTACTAAGCCAACAGGAACTGGAAGACCATTTAATCTCTCTCCTCCTTCACACATTCTATAGAAAGCTGAATTACGAAGAAGTCTAGAATCATTTACAGAACCTGGCCATCCAGTAAACACATCCATGAAATGCATATTGCTATCAACAATCACTTGTAATGCCATACTATAATTGTGATCTCGATCATACCAATCAGATGAACACTCGTTAGGAGGAAGTCGGATTGGAATGTGAGTTACATCTATAGCCCCACAATAATTTGGAAAACCTCATTTTCTACGAAATCCTTCTTTTACTTGCCCCAATGCCATATGCTCACTTGGCCACTGAACATTACTTCGAAACCTAGTGTACATGACATTTATGAACTTATTTACAGTTCTCACTGTGGTTGACTTTCCACAACCAAAAAATTCACTAATGTTAACCATTGTCATTCCAGATGACAATCTTAACATTCCCATGGCCACTTGTTTTTCAACTGGAAAGACCCTACCTTTTATAGAAGTGGCAAATGAAAAGGGTATTTCACCTTGTTTAAGGTCGTCATTCAATAGTTGACAAATATTTTGAAATAACATGTAAGGTATCCTAAAAATGCTGCGGAAACATTGATCATCACATCTTACTTCAAAAATATAGTGGTTCCACCAGTGTATAGAACATGGTTTGATATACCACTCACCTTGTATCCTGCCTGCCCATTCAAAACGAGATAAATCTGCATCAAGGATTTGACTTTGTTGTCCAAAAATGAAAGCAATAACCTCCATTTCCATGTCATCTGCATCCAAGTCATCTATCTTACGCTTCTTGAAAATGCGTTGCGTATTTGTTGAATCTTGAAGATCATTCCATATTCGCAATGCTAATTAGACAATAATTGATG
Source organism: Taxus chinensis (assembly GCA_019776745.2). NCBI lineage: Eukaryota > Viridiplantae > Streptophyta > Pinopsida > Cupressales > Taxaceae > Taxus > Taxus chinensis. The sequence goes on from CM034157.1 coordinate 188,689,716, forward strand.
CATTTGAAAAGAATTTCAATTTTTCCATTGAAGTAGGATTCATTGTATGTAAATGGAAAAATGTAGACAGTGTTCTCCTCCCTTCAAAAAAGCATACAAAATAATGCACCATTAAAATATATCAAATAACAAATGATGATACAACTGACAAATAGAAAGTTGAAGGCTTATAATTATATTAAACTGCAAGTATTGAAATACCATTGGATTTTAAATGTTACAAGATTATAACATTCGGATGTTGAAACAAGATAGTTTTATTTTTCATAATTAGCAAGAATAACAAACAATTTGCAAGGACTTCTTTATTAATGTACTTATTTCAATCTCATAATGTAAGTATCTAGAAAATCCACTAAAGAGCAAAAAACGACAACAATATAACAACATTTGGATGTCCAAATAAGATGGTTTTATTTTTCATAATTTGTAAGTAAAACAAACAATTTTCAAATACATCTTTATTAATATACTTATTTCGGTCTCATAACAAGTAAATAGAAGATCCACTAAAGCGCAAAAAATGACAACAATATAATCCAAGTATGTGATTTAAAGATTTATTTGTCACTTGCAAATTACTCTGTCATCTTCAACATTGCCTGTCCAATAGCATTCATAGCTGAAACCATGTTCATTTGCACATTAATTTTTTGCTCCTCTATTTTGAACAGTCTTTCCTCATTCTTAGCTTCCCTTTCACGATCTATTTCATGGCGTTTCATACGCCCCTCTTCAGCCATCTGAAATGCAGAAATCACTAACTTGTTGCTTTCAACAATGTTGTCTTTAATACTTGTCGTTTTGTTGCTTGTTTTCCATTTTTTACCTGTTGAAAGTTTTTCCTTTTCCTTTCCAGTATTCAACGAGCTTTCACCAGTCATCGTCGGTAGCTCACACTCTTTCAATGGCTCATTTTCAATTGGAGAACATCCACCCTCAGTGAATGCATACTGTGTGTCAGAAGTATCAATTGAAATTTTACCAGGATTGATAGCTCGATCATTACCCAAGCTAATATCCATGGCATCAAAGAGTTCCATGGAAAAGTTTGCTGGAAGTTTCTTTTCAGCTCTCTCTCGACCTGTCATACTCCAATAACTATCATGCCTAGAAGGTATATGTGCTTCATAGTCTCTTACTCTTTTGTAATCAGGTAACACATGCTGCCATCGATCTCGACATTGACTCGTTGTGCGGAGGAGCCCATGAGTACAACAATAATCTTCCACAATTCTCCATTTATCATTTGCTGTTATAGTTCTTTTCATTGTTCCGCCGTTGAGTTGGGTGTCTCTCTCAATACACTTTACTTCAATAAGGACAACAGTTTCTGCGATGCTCCAATGAGCCCTGCCCTTTTGTGCAGGAGGAACTGAAGGTTGATTTCCTTGGCTATGTGGCTCTTTGGTTGACATTTTGTCATGATGAAGAGGGGAATCATTGATATGTTCCAAGTGAATACCAGTTGTAGGTATGTTTACTTCGTCAATTATCTGTTCTGTATTTGGAACATAAGTAGGAATGATTACTTCTTCATTGCTCATTTGTGTACTTGGCACAGAGTAAGGGTAATCATCATCTATACAATATATATCATCATTTGTTATGTCATTTTGTGAAAGCATTGCAGTGAACCTCCTAAAACCAGCCTTTACTGGATTTGGACGATATAATGATTTATCCATGACAACAAAGAACAAAAAAACCTTCGTTGAAACCTGCAATATAAAATATACAATCAAATTTTAGTTTGACCACTGCTACATGAAACGTTAGCATAAGTCCTATATTTATATCAAACAACATATGAAGAATACTTTTACAAAATAAACTAAAGTAAACTCCACATATCATCTATACGTTAGCACCAAATCATCTATATATTACTCAAATCACATATTCTTAAAATGCAAAAATATCAATAAAAAATCAGACCAATTCACTAAAATTGTGGAAGTCATTGATCAAGTTATTACTTAGATGTAGTGGTTCTTCGACTAGTTTAATTGAACAATATTATTGAAGGGGCTCTCTTACTATAACTTGCTTTCTGCCTCTTGACTAAAGGGACTTCAGAAGGAAAAAACATAGAAATTGCACTCTGAGACATAGATTGACCAATATGACAAGCAGTCATGGACCTCCTAATAGAACTTGCTTTGTTTTGCTCAACTAAAGAGGTTTCAATTAACTTTCAAAGGGCAAAAAAATGAAATATGCATCAAGGCATAGACTGACCAAGATATCAAGCAGTTGTGAATGGTGTATACTTGTACATATCTATTATGCAACTTCACAAAATAGATCGGAAAAGCAAAGAAAATGCACGTCACTTTCCAAAAAAGAAACTCATAAAGGATTTTGGAGTCTCAAGCAAAGCTTTTTTAAGCTACTCTCTAGTCCACACGTGAAGCCGTCATAGATTCTGATTGATGATATTTGACAAGAATGATACGAGGTGATTATCAACCAAAATAAGTTTGATGTGCATCTAGAGATCAGTGACTGTATCAATAACAAATCTAAGCAAATTAGCACCGAAGTGACTTGGAAATAACAAGTTCTCCCATTTCATTTGAACAGAAATGAGAGCTGTGGAAATTTGTTGTCTACATTCAATCACCAATCAACAAGTATAATTGATCAAGAATCAGTTTACTCGGTACTTTATTTCCTTCCTGCTGTTTGATTTCATTCTAGGTTCTCCATGAATTTCTAAAGAATAAAAGATTACATACATCAGCAACATAGGTCTGTGTTTCACCATATGTGGTTCAGAAACTCAGATGCTAAGCTACTCAAGAAAGTGCTTTTTAATTATTAAATTGATAGTGCATAATTTAATGGTAATAATTACTTATAATGATAGATATTACATGTTGTTCCCAGGATAGTAGTTAACCAATCATGCACATGCTAATCCCAACAATATTCCTACTCTACTTTTTGAGAATAGTTAACACATTTTATTGAAAAGTGTTTCTAGATACATATTGGAAAGTCTGTTTATAAGTCATAAGGTTCTCCACACAGTATTTTCTGATATTTTTTCATATGAAACTGCAGATGAATCATCTTTAAGGGACACGTCCAACATTTCTATAAATTTTCCGCATTGTTGTATTTGTACTCTGTAGTACCTTTTACAGATATGTGCTTCAGTCCAAAAAGTATAACAGTTTTTTTTCCAGTGCTTCAATAGTTCATCTGGTTCCATATTCCAGTAGAAATCACCTCTTCAAATATGCCATGTACTATGAAGTTGATAAAGCTACGCTTTCATTTAAGATGACTCTAATTATTTACTCTAGCGTTACAATAATAAAAAAATACGGGAAATAATTTCCTTTCAAAAGCAAAAACATTACAAGCCATAAATAAATAAGACTGATACGAAGGGAAAAATTGCTTACCTCAAACTTGAATCGATTCTTCCCACTGTCTCCACTGTCTGCAACTTGTCAGGATTCTTCACACCTTCTGCAGCTTGTCAGGATTCTGCCCAATGTGCTCCAAAGCACTGCAAAAATGAGATTTTCGTTTTTCATAGTATCCACCTCCAAAGCGCTGCTTTCAAATAATGAGCAGATGCAGGGTATATAAGCTGAAAATCTCCCTCCAAATCGACCAAAAAAACTAGCGGGAATGCATTTGGGTTGCCAGATGGACAAAAATATGCCTAAACTGTAGCAGGAAACAGTCAGCCCCCCCTCTTCAGCCCTCCCTGGAGTTGAACCGGCAGAAATTGTGGAGCTCCTACTTCCCTGGGCAAGATTCAAATTTAACCTGTAGCTGGTTGAAAAATTTTGCATGGGACCACCTGCCGCATCATTTTAGAACCTGTAGCGGCTCCATGGGACCTTCCCCTAATATAACTAAACTTGTCCAATTTTTAAAAAAACTTTAGTAGTTAGAAACTAGATTCTGGATGCTACGATTCATATTAATATAAGTTTTTCTAATTTTGAGTGTATGCATTGCTAATAATCCCTACAAGTTGATATTATGTTGTTATTTGCAATATGATGTCCACTTATGACCCCTTTTTTGTCCCCCAACTTAGTGCACTTACCCTATAATGCGCTCGCATTATAACGCACTCACATTATAACACGAGCATGTTGTAATTTGTTTGCATTATAACATCAGCACATTATAATGCGCTTGTGTTTTAGGCTTGGCAATTGCCAAACCTAGTAATTAAAATGCAAACACGCTTTTTCAAAACGCGCTCACATTTTGCTTCAAATCATAATTTTAGCCGATTTTTAGTCCCCCATGTCCGTGCACTTGCCTAACTATTTGTAACGAATCTATAAAGATGAAAATGGTGTGGCATTGATAGAGGAAGAAATCATAGATAACATGATGGTTGTCATGTCATGTGGTAACACATAGATAAAACCTAAACTAGATATCACATGCAATAAACAGTGACATAGACATAAAATATTTTATGTCATTGATATGGTTGCAGTGAGCAGTGTCAAAATCATCCACTTAAGTCTAACTAATACAACATCTTTGGCATAATAAATGCAAACAATATTTTGGGGAGCCATTGGTTTCTTGGCCTCCTATGAGTGATGTTCCTCAACAAGGGTCCTCTCCTATATCCGATCATCTCAATTTCTTAAGTTTAGATTAGTATTTAAATTTAACACGTTTATTTTATAAGATAATAAGGAAAAAGTAAATAACACATGCACCTTTAATCTAAGAACAATCTAATATGTAAAAATTGAATAATCAAATAACATGTATCATAACATTGCATCCTTATGGCTTGAAATGACCAGGAATCCATTATTTTGTTAGGTCATGAATCACACCAATTATATCTCAATCATTCTGATTTACTATCATCGATTGTGCATTTCAAAAAAATCCATAATAAGACATAATGTGTGAATTAAAATGCTCATATATATAATGCATCATCAAATATCCTATAAAATTCAAGGTATACCCCTTCTATTAGTCTATCATACATCCTCATCATTCTTAGAATCATATGATCTAGACATGTCTACTTTAGCATGAGAGTTTGAAGCCTCTCTTGTATATTGTTTTTGGGTACGTGAGTGTGGCCTATATTATCACACTCTCTCTCGTATCCCTCTAAGATCTACTAGTACTCTCACATGTTCAGCATGTATGCTTGTATACCTATCCAAAATGTTATGTACTAGCTCTATCCCTGGCAGGGGAACATGTTTCATGTCTATCTCATCTTGTTTATCATCTGTTTGACTAACCACTATTTTATATTTCATGGTTGCAACAACCAACAGATAAAAAATATATGAGTCCTTGTCAATGAAATCATTCACATGCTCCAAAATTCCTACATCCACTCCATTTGTGGGAACATTCCATGAAAATGTGTAGATTGAAGCATCCACCATCATGGTGCAAAAAACATCACCTACAATCACCACACACATTTCCATCATTAGTCATCATTGTGATCAACTCAATCTAAAATACTCCAATGAATAAATTAATTACATCATACTTATGTGGTGTCATGGTGGCCACTACAATATCATCTCGGGGTACAATTGTTGGTGGTACCTCATCTCCTCTTATCAGTAGGGGAATAGGTCCCCCACCACCTTATCACCTCTTATGGGTGGAGGTGTCATTACTCCACCACCTCCTGTCATTATTGCACCTTTACCTAGTATCGAGACCCCTACAACCATAAAAAATAATAATATCTAGTATGTGTCCATCTACCACCACGTATAGTCGACCTCATATCCTACTATCATAACCACTAGTTGGTCCACCTCATCCACATGTTATGGTACTAGCTTGATCACTCTAGGAATTTATTTTTCACCTTCCTACATGAAATCATTATCTCCATGGGAAGGGTGTTATGGGAACACCTTGTATTACTCAAAATTGTCGAGTCATGTGCTCATATTGGAATTGTTCCCCATGTCCAAGGAATTGTTCCTCTAACCACATACTCACTGTGACTCAATGTAGCTTGAAGGAATCCTAATCCAAACCCACAAAACACATGTATGGCCTCCATGTGATACCACCAAGAGTCAATAAATTGAATATTTCTAGTTACTCCCTTGTATTAAGCCCTTTCATCCATAGGATGACCACCATAGTATAAAAATATCTACATGGACCAATTGGAACATGTCCCTCCTATTGGAAAATCAATGTTATTTGATCATATACCCAAGCGTGAAAAAAAGTGACATATTCCAAACCACCTCTATGGATTTCCAATACAAATCTATATAAATACTTATACAAATGAACTAACATGCATCATCCTCTACCACATCTAGCACCCCGATCCTCAATAGAATGGGAAATATATGAGTGGTATGAAATAGGCACTTTTCCTCCATTTACTTCTGTAAACAAAGCCAAAAAAATAATAGACATAAAATTCCACACTCATGGAATATGTGCTTGGATAATGTCACTAAGCTTAATGGTCAACTCCACGACCATTTCTCTATCTCACCCCAACCAAAACATACATTCATCCTCATATATATCAGCGCACATGTATCCAGTACTTGTAATCTCTCACCTACAATAGGCAGCCAAAAAATACGTCATACATCCTCCAAGGTCATTTCCATCTCTCGTATCAAGATCCTAACTATCTACATTCCACCTTTCAACGAGTGTATTCATCAATTTCATGTTATGGGGAACATCCCCCAATCTAGAAATGTGTCTCAAATCAACCCTATCTAGTATGTCCCAAGATGCATGATATATACCCAATTCTAGCAGGGTCTCCATATGTTGACCTCGATAGGACTCTCAGCTATGTAAGTCGTTATGTAATCACAAGAAGAAAATGTAATGCAAATTAACAATAAATCAATTATATAGCCTAACATAAAGCATAAAAACCATCATTTCAAGTTATCTCCAAGTTAAATATATAATTTTCACTATACATGACCAAACTTTCCATTTTAGAAAAAAATGTTGACCAAAAAATGTCAATCCCGGATGGTACCATCAGAAATGGGATGAAACTGTCCAAAGAATGATGATTTGGTATCTACAAGATAAAACAACCAAATCCTAAATTAATATGCTTTTCCTACTCAAAAATGTTAAAAATGGTAATTTTACAAAAATCGGTATTCTACTTATATTTTAAGCCAAAATAAAAGTTTCAAGTTACTCACCAACTCCCCATGCACTTATGACTTTATGACCTTGGCCACTTTGTCAAAACACAATCTAAGAGATCTCTGAATGCGTAGCATAGTGTATTTTTAAGAGTTCAAATCGTAATCATGAAAAGTAAAAAGGAAATTCCTAATTTAACAAAAAATAAACTATTTGAGTCTTTTTGTTAAAATCCTATGATATGCTACAACAGTAGATATAACAGTAATATAGCAATGAAGTACATATCTGACCTAAGCAATAAGCAAAGTAAGTAAAACCCTAAGTGTAATAAAAAAGGGAGAATACTTAGTTGATTTTGCAAATATCTCGGAGGTGTGCGAAAGTGGAAAACTGACAGAACTGAAGTGCAGGATATTGCAACTGAGCCAAGAAAAATGTAGAAGTGCAAAAGAAATAGGGACCAGGGCACCTGGACTGGTACTATGGCACATGGGCGCTAGGATTCTTCTCTAGGCACTAGGGTCTACACAGGAGCTCTAGAAATGAATTTCATAGGGTCACTAAGTTGTCTGAATCCTTCGATGTCTGTCATTATACCTGTCACACAATGATCGCCGATGTCACTTATAACCTGCAATAAATAATATCACCTATAAAACCCTCAAAATCACATCAAATCCTAAAAAAGAAAGATGTAAAATGAGGGGTCAGACTGTCTCCAGCTGTCAAATAAGTGATCATACAACTAAGCGTTGCACTACATCTCAGACCCAATGTAGTTATATGTGTGTGTTTATGGAATTGTGCCCTAGGATGATCTTATGTGTGTCACACTTGATAGCAAGCAAGTTGCTAGATGTAAAATATGTAAATAGATGTGTTCATGGAAAAATGAGCTTCCCCTCCTATGTGTGTGATGTAGAATAACCAACACTTGTCCCTTGAGTGAAGCTAGATGGATGCAATGATGCTCTTTAGATGCTTTGTGAATGTAACCTTACGTGGTGATAGTAGATGTTTAGAGATTGGTCCCTTAATTTGATCCCATAACATTGTATTTATATGCTTCCCTTGCTTAAATTTTGTAATTGATCACTAAAAGGTGACCCCTAAGAGATAAAGATGCCAAATATCTAGAAAAGACCCAAAAAGGAGCGAGTAAGATACAAAGAGGTCTAGGGAACCCGTAGGGGACAAGGGAGCATGGGCGTTGGTGTTCTGAGCCAAAGAAATTGAAGTATCGAGGGCCAAACTGGGCAGTAGGGTTTATGAGGTCAAGAGGGAGAACATGAAGAAACCTAAGAGGCCAAATATAGTGATCAATTAGTACTTTTCTCCCTTAGAAAACATATGAATGCAATGCATGTGATTAGGACCTATAATTGTACCCAAGTGCGTGATTTAGTATCTACATTTTCCCCAACTTTATGTTGGTGAGAGAAATATCAGTAACATAAAGTAAATAGAGATGCATACCTGATAACCATGCAGATCGACATAGAAGAGCGTTTCGAGACAAGAAAAATCTTGGCGTGATAACAACTAGATAATATCTCATAATATCTAAATAAGATAAAAGAAATATCCACACAAATAAGTGGGTGAGGATAAATACAATAAAGGTAAATAAAGTACCTAGGTGACATGAGCTAAGGTAAATACTACTCTAGACTCTGTGTGTGTGTGTGTGTGTGTTTCGTGTGCATGTGTGTATGTGTCTGTATACTATCACTAACTACACATAATTCTATCGCGCTAAAAAATTCTGAAATTTGATTCATTTTGAGGGTAGTTATGCGAGGCAAACGGTTAACTCTCTATTTTTAATCATATTCAAGACCTCTTTACTAGTAAAATTCTTCATGTAATCTATGTATGTATGCATGCATGTGTGTGTGTGTGTGTGTGTGTGTGTGTGGGGTGGGGGTGTGGTGTGTTTTGTGGTGTACATAGAAATTAAAAACAT
>CM034157.1:188699318-188712391 GCA_019776745.2 Taxus chinensis
ATATTTTCATGTTAGGTACTCACCTGCGCCATTCAATCCGCTTATCATCCTCAAACTATGGGCACAAACAGAAGTGTTCAACCAAATGCTTAAGGTGTATCTACGTTGTTTTTGTATTAGAAATAAGCAGAAAGTGGATTAAATGGCTACCACTTGTGCAGAATGTGTTGGTTAAACACATATTTCATCCCTCTCTCAAATGACCCCCTTTTTAGCATTATATGGTTACCATCCGACCTTCTACATCACTTCCTGCCTTGAGGGTGCAAACTAAGTGTCAAGAATGTTGAGGTAACACATTTCCACATTATCACCGGTTTTGGCTATTTGTGGATAATTTAGCATTAGCACAAAACAGGATGAACACAAGCATCCGTCAACACCGTAGTGATAGAGAATTTGAAATTGTTGGACGGTAGTTTTTGTTACGTCTCCTTCCATTACAAATAGATTTTCCCTAAAGCAATAGAAAAAAGGAAAACAAACTTGCCCCCCCCTCCCCCCCTTAAATATATGGCCCTTATCAGGTTCTACCGAAAATTGGTAGTGTTTCTTATAAACTAGATTTGCCTCCATATTCACACATACACCCAGTATATCCATGTTTTCATGCCTGAGAAGGTTATTGGACAGAAATTTGAAGCCCAGACAAGATTTCCAAAACTTGACGATGAAGTAAGAGACATTTTGGAGCCATCGAAGATTCTGCGAAAAAACACGTACTAAGAGGCTGATAACCAGAGACATTAGGAATATTTATAAAGTGGAAAATCTGAGCATGAAGAGCGCCACCTGTGAGGATAAGGTTTTTGCAGTAGCCATCCAAGATTATTCACATTTTAGGAGGACAATGTTGGTTTGAATGGGAAGGGCATTCTAACGGCCATTAACCTATTGCTGTATTAGGATATGAGTAGGCCGACTTGTGGCTGACCATAATTTTATTATATCCTATTATACTTCCCATGCTTAATAGGTTTGGCCTTGGTGATAAAGGCAACATAGCATATGAATAGTATATATATAGGATTATAAGTTAGTATTTCAATCTCAGTTGGAAGAAGTTGAGTCTTATTATATGGTTTAAGTTAAGGAGGGGGACCCCCTGAAGCGGCGAAGCTATTCTAATTGCATATTGTGAGATCATTATTATTCTGAAATATTGTGTTATTTGGTGTTTCTATTGTTTGCCTTACTTTGAATTATACAAGTAATTTCATTACAAAAAGGTCATGAAAATTTTATTTGATCATAAGAAGAAGATAAACAAGTCAAGAAGATAAATAAATTGGAAGACAAGAAAGAAAATAACTCTTTAGCATGAGCTTCAAATCTTCCCACATTGTGGAGTTAATGATGTTGAGCCATCATTCCTTTGTGCATATCAAGTTTTTGTTTTCATTGTAATTTTTTAGGATATAGGTTTAGTTGTCATTTAGTGTTTTATGATGATCCAGTCTATTTTGGGTCCCTCCTTGGCCTATTAGGGATTTGAGTTCCGCTCCAAAATCCACCATTCGAAATTCTTTGAATTCTCTAAAGTATGAGTTTATTGTCTAGTGAAAGGTTATGAATATATAAGGTCGCCAAAATATGTTTATTGTGATGAACAGGAGGTTTATCACCTATATAATTAGGCTTCCAATAATTTCACTCCTTACCATAGGTTAGGTTACTAGAGTTGATGCAACTACCTGTCTTCTTGTCATAGAAAGAGACGGTATTCGAATAGATGAGAGAGTTTAGGTTTGTTAGGAGAAAAAATATATATGTTGTCAAAGATATAAGATCTCAGAATCTTCTAATTTTTCATAGAGATATTAAATTGAAGGATTTTTTGAGAAAATGAGAATTGTGGAAATGTGATGAGACAATTAATGGTGTTAATGAATGATGATTTATCCCTTGTTATGTATAGCTTAAAGAGTGTTTGTGATGGCATAAGAGGACTTTCAGGTTAAAGACAAGAGGTTGTGAAACGAGTTTTTTTAACATTGTGATAGGTAATCATTTACGCTAAGTTTATATAGGGAGTAGAGGAATTGTTAGGTGGTGAGGTATACGTGTATTGTTGTCTAATGATTTTTGAATGATTTGAAAATACTCCAAGAGTTTTAGATTATAGGAAGAACATTTCCACTAATTATGAAGGATGTGGAGTGTTGAAACTAGTGTCTACACTCATTTGGCACGCTGCTGACTATTTGACAAAAAGGACTAAAACATAGTAAATAAATTGTGTCAAGGGCAATCTATTAAGACTAGTAAATCAAGAATTTAAATGAGATAAATCAATGTTATCAGTGGGTAATATTCTTAATAGGGACAAATGGGATCCAGTTTGTGGGCGGTCCATCTATAACTAACTTTATCCTTGAAAAATCTTGACAAAACAAAGTTTGAAAATAAACCTAAATAGGACCATCTTTTTGTTTACCTACGAGGGTTTTAGAATAAAGAATGTGCTTAACTTTAAAAATTGTAGCAAATGAAGATGTTCTACAATTTGGTGAAAAATTGTAGAGGCCGAGGAATATAAAAATATCATTTATATACTCCATCCAACTTTCCAGGAATTGCAACACCAACTTCATTCAATCTATTTACAGGAGGATCCACAACAAGCCTATAAATGGCTAAAAATTGGGTTGTATTTGCACAATATTGACTAAAACACACATCACTATATCACCTTGAATGGATCAATACTCACTGTACCATTCTCCTCATACTTCTCACATCATCACTCTTTCTTATTCCATTCATCAAATAAATCACTTATATTTCATTCTTACATGGTTCATCTCTTCCTTCAAGTTTCTTGACTAATTCCTTAGGATCAACGTGAAACTTTTTCCTTTTAGTTCCTTGTAGATTTTTCACTTCCTATTACCCTATCTTGCACTCATAACACTATTAGAATCATCCAAAAAAATCATTAAAAGAGACTCTGATCTCTAGTTCTCATCAACCTTTTCTTCACTTTTTGCACTCCGGCTCTTCAAGAAACACATCTTTCTCATTCTCACCCCTAGGTTATGAATATTTATAATTGCCTTCAATGAAATATCACATTCCTCAGTTATGTTTCACCACCCTTGATATGCTTACAAAATTTGGGAATCCAAGTCTTTGTATTTCTCCCCTACCTCAACTTTTTCACTTTTGGCTTGTTCTAGCTCAAGTAGTCTGGGATAGTCTTACAACTCACTTAACTCATAATTTACACACTTAAAAGACATAAAATCAATAATTCTAAGGATGCAATATAGATTTATAGAGGTATGAGAATTTTCAAGTTTAGACTCCTTTCTTAGCACCTACTTTCTTTTTAACTAGCCTCTCCCCTTTAGGTCTCTACTTGTGTTTCTCAGTCCCTTAGTCCAACTGTCATCAATATATATTAGGATATGGATTCTTTAGACACCAAACCTTATCTAACACTTTAGGAACCTCCTAAAAAAATTTATCACAAGGTTGTAGCCAATTATAAGGGTGCATTTACAAGATATTTGAGTTTACCCTAGAAACCTTAATTATGATTGTTTTTTAGCCCGAGAAGATTTTTTTGGATATGACGTCTCACCTAACTCAATTAAAAACCCAATATTATTCTAGTCCATCTAAAGTCTCAGGTTTTAACCTTCATGCATTGTTTAACTTTACGACCATTCGCGCTGCGTCGCTCTTTCGAGGGATGAGTTATGAACCCCGCCTTCGTTTCATTCCCAACATTTTTCCGCCTCCGTCCTTGGGGCCATAAGGCATTTTACGATGTTACGATTTGATCAATTGTCCTTTAGACAGAAATTATCACCCTATAACTTCTGAGTTTTAACCCATATGCTTCCAGCCTCTCATACAATATGTCTCTAATCAACCACACTTTTAATGACACTAAAATATTTTATTATCATATGACCTTAGTGTAGAGTATTATTTTATACACAGTCACATTCATCTTATGCTTTCACCCACACATGCAATGTAAATCATATCTCAGTTAGCTAAAAGCAACACCCTAGCTTTCAAATAATTTATTTATCACTTCATACTCAATCCACCATAAGTTATACATTCCTAGTCCTATAACACAAGGATCATAGCTAGCACTTGAAGACTTTTCTTGAAGAACACAATTTACACACACAGTTGATGCCTTTATAACATGCTAAAAAAAAAAAACAACCAGTTGAAACCAAAATTTTTAGATCTCTAAAATATGATGTCCATACCTTAAAGAGGAAATATTTTATTCTTATTTTTAATTCAGAGTGTAATATTGAAACACCAGATGCACACACAAAACATAGGTCTATATTTTTCCTTCCATCATAAACCTTCATACAAGATGCTTCATTTCCATTTCCTCCATCTTTTCCTCTCTCCTCTACCACAATGATTGACCTCCCAAAACTCCTAGATATTCTCATATACTCAAACTCCCTCCCCGCCACACTTGCCATGTACCGACTCTGACATGTAAGTCGACTCTCAGACTTGTCATGATAGTCACCTTGGTTGACTTTGATTCCCTTTTCCTTCAAGATGTATAGCGTCGCTACTTCTCACTAAATTATCAATCACACGTTGTCTTAATCCTATTATACCTTATAAGACCTTGACACAATCCTTAACAACACGGACCGCTAATACGTCCTCTAACTCACACTTGACACTCGCTCGAACCTTTTACCAGACAATATGCCATTTGTCTTTTGAAATTTCAAATTCTCCTTTTTGATGGAAACTATGAAACTTTAAACTTTAAACTAATTGACCACCTTCTTGCGTGCTGTGTGCTTTCGCATCCACATCTTCCATGAACTAGCATGGTTTTTTATTGTCCAATCTTGGAAGGTTCTTGACTTACTGTCCGTAAACCATACGCCGGTAACTGCGCGGAAGAAATTTACAGCTTCGTTTCTTTTCCTATTCCTATTATATGTTGTGCATTACTCTTTTAATTTCCTCCCTTTTCTAATATTCTTTCCAGTTCATTTTGTGTGTTCTTTTGATTTGATTTTTGTGTCTATCAATTTCTGTTTTGTTCCTTGTTTGCTTGCTGTTGGTGGGGTTCACTTCTTGCTTCGTTTTCGCTCTCTTTCTTCACCTTGGTCTTCTTCTTCATGATGCACATTGTTTTTCTCATTCATGCCATTTTTTCCTCATCTTTCTTATTCACATATTGGTCCATACCTACACACACAAAACTAAAAGCCTTCTTAGTTTACAAAAATAGAGGACTACTAGTCTTTTCCTTGTCTTTTCTTCTTGTCAAATTGTTGTCTTCACTCCCTTGTTGTTCTTTCTCTGCTAAGAGCACTGTATTATTTTATAACTCATCATTTTCTTTTTTGTTTTATTCTTCTTGAATCTCTACCACACTTTCATCCTCATTGCATAATTCATTTTCTAATGCTTCTCTAACACTTGCCTTGTTTTTCACCTCATCTTCTCCACTAATCAAGTTCCACATGCTTGTGATAGCTCTCTATGATCTTCTCATCATACTAACTATTGTATTTTCACTCTTGACTGATTCACAATGACCTTGCACTTTTTCACAAACCTCTTTCTCTATATTTTTTTCACTATTCACAAGACTATCAAACTTATCATTTTCACCCTTTTGAATATTTACTACCACAACTTGTCCTTATTGCATTTGAAATGGATTACATACCTCATCATCAACCTGTTTTGTTGTTTTTGCCTCTTCATTTTCCTTATCCACCCTCTAAATGCTCTCATACAAAAATTCCTAGACTATCTCTTTCTCTGTTTTGTTTCCATGCTTGATCATTTTTTTTGGCTTTGTATCTTCTTCTCTGAAAACCTCTCTCAAATGCATCCTTTGTTTTCACTTTGCAATCTACATCACAAACCATTTTACCTTCTTCTTCATTAAAAAATTCAAGCATATACCTTGGTTATCTCATTAACTCTGTCAACTTCTATACATCTTCTATCAACTACTTTATCTTTGCCTTTATCCACTCTTCGTGCTTCCTTTGCTTCTCTGTAATGTGCATACTCTCTCTCCTCTTATCTTTCCTATACCTTTTTGTTTTTTCCTCTTGTAGCTATTCATTTTCCAAAATTTTATTATTGCTTCATCCTTATCCATCCTCTCTCTAACAAGTTTGTTTCACCTTGCCTCTTCTTCTGCACACCTCACCTTGGTCTCACCATGTCCTCGGTGTTCTTACTATCTCTTCTCACTTCACACTTCACTTCACCTATCACTTTCTTCACCACACATTGTTAGCCAAAAAAGTATACATTCAATCTTCAAAACCAAATCACAACAAAAAATCCATGCTCTAATACCAAATGATGTAGAGAAAATATAAAACTATTATGTATATATCAAACTTCCAAGTAATTGTAAACAACAACTTCATTCAGTCTCTACATAAGAAGATCCACAACAAGCCTATGATGGCTAAAAATTGTTATGTTTGCACAAATATTGACCTAAACTAGCAATATTCCACCTTGAATGGCTCACTCTATACGACTCGCTTATAGCTGTTCCTCATACTATTCACATCATCACTCCTACTTATTCCATCATCAAAGACTCGCTTCTCTTCATTCTTGCTACAGTTCATCTCTTTCTTCAAGTTTTCGTACTAATTGCCTTAGGTTAAAAATGCAACTTTATCCTTTTGCTTCATTGTAGCTTTCTTCATTATTACCATGTCTGGCACGTCAGAAAATATTTAGAAGCATAAAAATCATTTAATAGACTTCAAATCTCTAGTTCTCACCAACTTGTCTTTTCACTTGCCCTTCCATGCTCCAAAACGACCATCGTTCTACTCTTTTCTCACTCCAGGGTTATGAATGTTTTATATGTACCTTCAATGAACTATCACCGTTCCTTGTTTAATATCACCACCCCTATGGGATATTCTTGCAAAATTGGGAATCAATCTGGCGTGACCTCTCGTACCTCTCACTTTTTTCATTTTTGGATTTTTTGCGTGGAAACAGGTCTTCTGGCTCAAGTAGCATGGGATAGTCTTGCAACTCACTTACACCTAATGTACACACTTCCAAGGCATGAACTCAAGCATTATGATGACCCATTAAGGATTTCTATAGGAATGATAATTTTTCAGGTTTAGACTCCTTTCTTAGCACTTACTTGCTTTATAACTAGCCTCTCCCCTTTAGGTCTTTAACTATGTTTCTCAATCTCTTGGTCCAACTACCATCAATATATCTCAAAAAATGGATTATTTGGACACCAAAAATTTTATAACACTTAAGGAAACTCCTACCAATCCTTATCTCAAATTTGTATCCAATTATAATGATGCATTTACAATATATTTAAGTTTACCCTAGAAATCCTAATTGTGACTATTTTTAGCCCAAGAAGATTGTTTTGGATATGAATTCTCACTTAACTCGATTAAAAATCCAATATTTCATGCATAGGTTTTTTTACCTTCATGCACGATAAAATTTAGACACTGAGGCTTGAGGGACAAGTTAGAACACTTTTCATTTGAATTTTCCCCTGTCCTGGGATATAATCATTCACAGTTACAGTTGACAATGTCTTAGAGCAATTACAACCAAACTTTTGAGTTAACCCTTTCTTCCATCCTCTCATACAATATGTCTCTAATCAACCACACTTTTAATGACACTAAAATATGTTATTATCATATGACCTCAGTGTATTATCTTAGTTTATGTACAGTCACAAGCATTTTATCCTTTCACGCACACATGCAATTTAAATCATATCTCAGCCAGCTAAAATCCACACCTTAGATTTCAAATCATTTATTTATCAATTCATACTCCATCCACTACAAGTGAAAAAATCCTATCTTCTATCACAAGGATCGTAGTTAGCACTTGAAGACTTTTCTTGAAGAACACAGTTTACACACACACAGTTGATGTCTTTATAACATGCTAAAAAAATAGAAGTACATGCAAACAAGATTTAAACAACCAAAATTATTAAGGAATATTCTAATATGCTCCATACATAAAAGAAGCATAATTTTCTCTCTTAATTTTTAACTCAGAGCTATCCCTCTTGAAACATAAACACCAGATGCACACACAAAATAGAGGTCTATATTTTCCCTTATATTGTAAACCTTCATACAAGATGCTTCATTTCCATTTCCTCCATATTTTCCTCTCTCCTCTACCATGAGGAATGACCTCCAAAAACTCCTAACTATTCTCCTATACTCAAAAATCCCACATGCATGTACCTACTCTAACAATGTAAGTGACTTCTCAGACTTGTCATAATAGTCACTTGTGACTTTTGAGCTTCCCTTTTCCTTCAAGATGTATAGCTACCACTTCTCACCAAATTAAGCAATCACACATGTCCCTAATCCCATTCATGACACTTATAAGACCTTAACAACGCACCTAACAACACCTATTAGCCTCTAACACACTTAAAAAACGCCTTTTTACAAGATAATATGACCATTACATGCTGTTGAAATTTCAAATTCTCCTTTTTGAGGGAAACATAACAACATTCCATTTAAACTATTGACCACCTGCTCTCATGCTTGCACCAACACTTCCATTACCCTAAATGTTATTGTGGCCTAATTTTGGAGGTTCTTGAAGATCCTCCTCCTCAAAAATGATATTAGAGATGAATAAGTGTGTATGAATTTCATGTGGAAATGTAAAGTTTTGGAATATAATTTGGAAATTAATGTAACCCTATCATGTACCTCCCCATTCCTTGATGGTAGAAACTTGGAAAATAAAAGTTTTCAAATAATGACCCTTACTATGGATGAACTCATTAATAAGTTGACTGAGAATAATTAGGTATAAAAATTCATTATAACAAATATTGTGGGTGATTAGGAAGATAATTTACAAAGTTAGCGGTCAGTGCCCTGTTACAGTCAGAATAAGTTTGAAGAAACTAGTCTCCTACAATTATGCATGACAAGAGTGTGCAAAGAAATCTAAACATATGAGGTTAGTATTGTATCATATGTTTCCAGATAATATATAAAAGAATTTAATTCATATTAGTTTTTAATAGTTTGAGGACATTGACTTATCATGTTTCAATATTCTTACTAAAGGTAAGACAAAGTTCTTATGAATAATAAACATTGTATGAGATTTTGGGGGAAAGCTAACCGGCAGATGTAATGAAAAATAAATTAAGATGGAGAAAGGAGAGGAAAGGCTTAGAAGGTGAATAAGTTCCATGCATGAAGATAATCTACAAACAAGATCTAGTGAGTAAGAACTTGAGTATGAAATCAAACTGTGTTTTCTTGTGATTTGGGGTGTGAATGAGGCCTAAGGATCTAGCAAGTAGTTTTGGAAGGTTATAGTGGTATGTTGAACCTATTGATAGTGATTGAGAGTATATAAAACATGTGATTGACATTATCCTTGTAAACTACATTTATTATAACCTTGGAGAGCTAATAGAGTCTTAATTACAAAGGTGACAGGGTGATTTGGAAGATTCTTACTGAGAATTGAAATGCAATTTGACAATGAAGTAATAACTCATAAATGGTATTTGATAGTATGTTTGGTTTCCTGTAAGTCTTCAGGAGTTGTTTAGAAAAATAAGGTTTAGAGAATGAATAGGCACAAGAATAGGCCTAATTACAAAGGGTGGAAGGTAAGTTAAAGAGGTTTCACTTAAATTAACGGTCTAAAATTGGTGAAAGTTGTAAGGTATATAAGGGTACTTGAAAGGTGAAGAAAAACTCTTTTGAATCCTATGAGTTTGCTTTGAACACTATAGTTTTATAGTGCAAGGTTTTTTTAAGGAAGTTTGAGGAAATTGAGTCTTACTCATTAGTGAGAGTTCAAATAGAGGTTGTATGGTAGAGAAAACAATGTGTGAAGCATGAAGGATTACCAAAACATGCTAGTGAGCCTTGACTCATAAGTTCTTGTATTGGAAATTTAAGTTTCCTTTTGATGATCTAATGTTATTTCATGATTTTCATTATTTTGTTGTTGATGAGACTAACTTGTGTTGGTGTTGGCTTGAATACAACATATTTTGAGTCAACTTTTTGATAATTGATGAGGGAATTCAGAAAACAATGAAACTTTTATTACTCTCTTTCCGCTTCCCGCTTTCATATACCATTATTTAATTTCTTGAATATATTTATTTGGTAATTATTTTTCAAACAATTATATAAAAAAAACATTTAAAAATTAGCTATATTTTCTTATATTATTCTTTTTAACTCCTCCACAAATATTTATTTCACTTTCACTTTTTATCTTCCATAGACATATTTATCAAAAATGCTTTAATTAATAAAATAAAATAGCTCGCTAAAAACAAACAAGCAAACAAATAATAGTATAAATGAATAAATAATGCATCCATACTAGTTAATCGATAAAAACATGAAACATGTTAATGAAAGAATTTTTTTAATCGTATATAATGTCCTGCTTAAATGTACATATTTTAAATAAGCTATATTTCAGTTTTCTCTATCATATATGGCCGATAAGCCTACTATAGTGAACTTTCTTGGTGAGTGTTATATTTACTGAACGTTGTATATGGATCATAATAATAATCTTACCCAACAATAAAAAAAAATCCTACCTTCGCTTGATCACAGGTGGGTTATTTGGATCTTTCCGAAGCAAAAAACAGATGTAATTTGTGTACCCTTTTACACGGTTTTAACACAACTGAAATGCTTCTATAGCCAAGGGTAATATTTGGGTTCAAAACTTTTATTTACCCTTAGATGGATCATTTATTTTATGCATTTCTTGTGTCATTCTTTAGGTTACAGGATTGCGGTAATGGGTTATATGTAATGTTGTTCATATGCCATTTATTCTACAGTGAGTAAAGGGATAATTTTTCTGTCTAGAGTATTCCTTCAAGTATTATTGTGGTGGCTTGAAATTCTAATCTTGCTTTATTCAGTATAATCGGTACAACACACTTTCTTGAAATTATGTGTTTCCATTTGAAGATTACATGGTAAAAAAGGTAAAACTAAATACATCGAACGCTTATTGAATTGTCACTAAGCTTCCAATTTTAACGTGTATGGTGTCCTTGATGAAATGAAATTAAATTATAACCAATGAAAAAAAAATCCTTTTACAAATAAAATATATACAAATACCAACTTTAGTCTTCATCAATGCTATTTTTTCCATGCTTATTATTCCCATCTCTATTTCCATCAAGATTTTCTATCATGAGATGAGGAACTTAATGTCTATTATGAAATAACATAGTCCACTATTTGTGCAACGAGGAGAATGTTATTCAAATTCAATCAATCATTAGGTTAGTTGAAGGACCATTGGTATTGTGCCATCATTCATTGATTAAGATTATGGTTTAATAAATTTACATATTTTATAGACTAAATTTACCAATTAATATGAGATTAATTTCTCAATGAATGATGATTTTAAGGTATTATAAGTAATTGAGAAGTATATTTAAAGAAGCATGTCTAACTTGGGACAGTAAGACAGCTTTCTGATGAATTTGTCTCATATCCTTTTAGGATTATGAAATAGAGAAAACCAAAGGAGAACGCCAAAGAAAGAAAACATACTCAACCTTCAACCAATCAACTATTATTTTATATCACCCACAATAACGTAAGAATCATGATTTATTCAATTTTATTAGGTTAAATGGTGTTTACTTATTGTGATTGCCTTCCAAAAAAGGAGTTGTCCTATATAATTGTACTTGTCATTGATGAATCTACATATTTATTTAATAAATTAAGGATGCTAATTTAAAATTGAGAATTGGATACAATGATTTTTGGTAATGATTTGTTTTAATTCTTACATTTTAAGTTTTATATATATTTACTTTTGTATATGGATAATATAGTTAATTTGTATACAAACTGAAAATGATTATACATAATTCATATTCAAAACAAAGGAAAGCATATTAAACCCATAAATAATAAAATCATGACTCCTTGATGGATTGGCATTAATGATGTTTGAAAAGAATTAAAGATAAAAATATATCAAAATTGATGGCGGCCATCAAACATTTTCAGCTAAAATTTGTAACAAGCATTTAAACAATTTAATTCATTATTAGAATAATGTTTTCATACAATAACTTTAATTTATGCCTATCGACCACTAAGAAACTCCTTCAATAAAGTGATGTTGCTAGTTCGATATTAATATATTTAAATTGTATACGTTAATTAAAAATTAAATGGATAATTTAGGAATAGATTAGTTTCTAAAAGAAGTGTATCTTATTACTATTAGTTATATAGATTATATTATTAGTCCAAGCATATTCTTTTTTTATATAAACAAAACTACTTTGAATATAAATGTAAGGACGCCGATTTTGTAACATTATATAAGAATTGTTTAATGGGTAATATCACCATAATAATTGTAATTAATATCTACCTATATTGTAATTAATCTCTCCCATGTCTAAAATAATCACTTTCTATCATGGCATCGAGTGGTTTGTTTTAAAAGAAGATGCTCATCATTAAAAAAAAAAGGTGTGATGTTTTAAATAAATTCTATTTCTATTTCTATTAAACCGATGGGTAAATGTTACCATATCTTAA
The DNA here is from genome assembly GCA_019776745.2 of Taxus chinensis. NCBI lineage: Eukaryota > Viridiplantae > Streptophyta > Pinopsida > Cupressales > Taxaceae > Taxus > Taxus chinensis. The sequence goes on from CM034157.1 coordinate 188,711,930, forward strand.
TGTATAGTTATATATGAACTCATTTTCACATTGTAAATTGATGATATTAGCTTGTTTATTTGAAGAGAAAATGACAACAATGTTATTAATAAGTATTGTTTTCAAATAATACATATATCAGAATCAATATTTAATATGTATGTCCATATGACTTCACTTAAGGGTTTTCCTATTGCACTTGTATTTGTAAAATATAACCCTAGTTACTTGTACAAGACTCACACACATTAGATGGAATAAAATATGTATATTATTGATTTATAATGACTAGGTCGACATCACCCCAATGTGATTGTCACCAAGCCATTCTACTACATTTTAAAATCAAAGTAGTTCTAGTGTGTTGTGTGTGATAGAATTGTGTCCTTGAACCTAAATTTGCCCTTCTGTCAGTCGCACCAAGATAATGGGCACAACTAATTTCCCCCAAGATCATTTGTGTGATGGAATTCCGAATTTTCC
>CM034157.1:189356230-189528562 GCA_019776745.2 Taxus chinensis
TAATTTTTGTTATTGGGGGTATCTTTGACTGAGATAATTTATTGAAAAATGTGATAGGTAGTGTTGTTGTGGAAAATAATGATTGAGGGTAGAAATAAGATGAATCAGTAGTGATTGCTGCAAAATTTGGGGGAAACTATAAAATCCCTAGATCGGTGGCGAATAGTTAATTTATGTGAATTTTATTTGCGATTTGAAGAACTTGAGTGAGTGAAAAAGGTGGTTTGGAGTAATAACGTTGTCTAGTAGGTAAAATAAACCCACATAAGAAGAGGTAAGTCCCTAAATTTGTTACTATTTTTATTGAAATTATAGTTATTTTACACTTCGTTTTTGTGTGCTCGCTTGCGGCTCTTTGCAGCGGCTTCAGGGTACAACGGCTGCAGCCTTCCTTTTGGGCTCATCTGAGCATGAGCAGACACGGTGCTTAGGTCGCCTGTAGGCGACGCGGCCTCTGTCGGCGTCGCGGCCGTGTGCGCGACATGGGGGGAAGTTTGGGGGCACAATCCAGTGATTCAAGTGAATTTAAGTGGCATAGATGATTCGCCGGTGGGACTTTTTGTTTTTGGTTTAGATGCGACATAATTTAGTCGTAGTGACCCATGTTTTGAATGAAGGTTTTTTGATGATTATGATAATAAATGTTAATTCTAATGTGTGTTTTTGTGTATTTTTTATTACAGGTGGATGCAAAACTGACTATTTGAGATAGGATTATGATAATCCTAGAGGAGGTATGAGAGCATATGTCATATGATGATTGAAGTCATGTAGAGGCAGTGGGATTTGTAGGGATGCATGATTATAGACACATCCACAGATGTTGAGGATTATTGTTGGAGTTGATGGAGATATGGTATCTCAGCCACTGTAACAATGTTTTTTTTTTACTGAAAGGTGATATCACGACACTAATTGAGAATGTTCATAGGTTATGAGTCTTCCAATCCTATGGGGGGGGAGAGCGCATTCATTGTATTGATGAGATAGAGAGGGAGGATGTAAAGAGGAGATTGTATAGAGTGGATGTGGATGATGTCGGATATACTTCAGGGTTTTTTATTATCAGTCTCTATATTTTTCCGGAGAGGGGTGTACATAGATGACTATTTTTATGATGGGTATTTCATGTTTTACTTTTCCTGATTCCAGAGGGGGGAGATTTCCTTAGATGATGAATAGAGTAGTTGTAGAGATGATGGAGTACCGAAATATTTTTTCTTGGGCCCTTTCATTTTTAGAACATAAATATAGGGAGTTATGGGCTTAGAAATTCCATAAGAGATATGGGATATATGTTGCATTTTTGTTACAATTTTGGGCATTCGAGCACATTTCATAGCGTGTCTTCAGGGTTTACCATGGGGAGGTGTGAATATGATTTGCATATTTGTGAGATTTATGAGATGGCGAGGTGATGTGGGTCGATCGAGGGGGAAACATAAGGTGGCTCATTATAGATATTTTCTTACAATTTTATAGGTGCAAGATGTGTTGTGGAGACCTTACCTTTATTTTTCCAAAGTGGCGGGAATCAAAGTGTGATCTTTATGTAATAAAACTGAATTTATAAGAGCAGGGGAAACAAGGGGGGGATTAGGAGGTCATCATATTTAGTCATGTTAGATGGTAGTTTGATATAGGATGCACCTGAGGCTCTAGTACTAAATAGGTGAGATGAGGGAGATATAGATACTCCCAAGGTAGTTATGGAACTACTTCCCATTATAATTGATGAGCAAGATGCCATGGGTTTAGATGAGCATGGTGACCTAGTATTTATTGATGATGATGGAGTGACATCTAATTATAGGTAGTGGTGGACTAGTGATTATACTGAGTTTGAGAGAGATCAATTGGTTCATAGAGGGAGGAGGGTCTATGCTCGAGTAAAGGGAGCATAAAATATTGTTGATGTTAGTGATGGTGAGGAGGGTGATGGATATGAGGAGCACCTTGAGGCCATGGTCACACAGGTGATAATTGAGAAGGCCACCATGGAGGCTGAGAGAGATGGTTTACGGAGGGAGAGGGATGATTTCATTTTAGAGAGGGATAATTTGATTGGTGAGAGGGATGGTGTTATTACTTAGTGGGATAGAATTAGAGCACAGTTGGCAGAAGCCAAAAAAGATTGGGATTGGTATACATAACAACAAGAGACCCTAAAAAGGGATATTGGTTTTAAAGGATCTTCAGTATTGGGTGCAGATTTGGTGACCCGAGCCCAGGCTAGTAGTTAGATGGGTGCATAGGGCATGATTATCTATTCCCATTATTAGTCTTTGCGGGTAGATTTTTCTTATTATGAGGATATGGAGATACATGACTTGCCCAATGAAGTTCTTTATGATGATCATATGGCACAGTGAGGAGTAGCTCCTAGTGCTAGTGTGAGAAGTGTGGGTCATCAACCTCAAGGAATTGATGGAGGAGCTGGAGGTGATGGTGGTGTGAAAGGAGGTGATGGGAGCATCGTTTGTGCTTGCGAGTTCCTTAGAGGTGTCTAATTTACTAGATAGCTTTTATATGTATTTGTGTTTGGATTTGATATGTATGTGGCTCTTTTTGAAGTCTTGATATATAGTTTTTGATATACAAAGTCAAGGAACTTCTTAATTATGTATTTGAGACTTTGATTATGATTATATATGTGTATGGTGATCTTTTTGGCCCATTATTCTTGGTGTTTGAATTTGATGTATGTTTTTGATAGTTTAAATGATTTTTATGTGCTTCTCTTTGGTGGCCTTTTCCTGTTTGCTTTTTTTCTTGACCCCTTTCTGGTGCTTTTGCCTCTGCCCGCCTCTCCGCTTGCCGTTTCTCTGCCTGGCCATTTCTTCTCCTTTGCGCTGTGCTGTGTTCCGCTGGTTTTGTGCCTTCGCTGTTTTTACCGTTTTACTCCCCTCTCTTGTCCTTCCCCGCTCCCTTCCCCCTGGCATGACCTTCCTCTTGCTCTTGGCCTTTTCTCTCCCTTCTGGTTTCTCCCCTGTGCACCGCCTTTGGCCTTTTTGTCCTTTCCCCCTCCTTTTCCCCCCCTCCGACTCCCTCTTTGGTTCCCTCTGGGCTCTTCTTTTTAGATGAAAGGATAAGATGTAACTACCTAGGACATACAAGGGGTTTTGACATGTGTAGGTTAAAGTGGGAAATATGGTTCTCCTTTTTAATAATTTCATACAGAAATGCCTCGACTATACATATTTTAATTTTTAACGCAAACTAATCGATGTGGGAAGTTTGGTTGACAAGAAAGCTGATTGATGTTGGAAGATTTCCTAGGATGCTTTGATATCTCATATCTTTTCAAGGCTGATCAATGTGGGAAGCCTTTTTACATGAGTAGCGATCCTTCAAGGGAGTGGTCTACAATATTGACTATTGTCTTTTTTATTTTTACAAATATAGCCATCCTTTGAGGGATCGGTATATAATTTGACTTGTAGTTGTCCTTCGAGGGATTTGTCTACTTTTCTTTTTGATAATATGAGAATATGATTTTGAAAATTTCTTCATTCCTAATAACAGTATGACAGTCATGACAGTACCAATAACTCATAATATTGTGGGTTTATGGTACCTCTAACATAGTGTGATGCATGAGCAGGCACTAAATAGTTGATCCTTGATATAGTTAATGACCTACAAATAAGAAAAAATGTAAAGGATATTGATTATATGAGATATGTGGGGGGTTTTCCCAAAACAAGTGGATCCAGAAGCCTTAACTTTCCTTGGTGGATGGAAAACCCCATTTTAAAGAAAATTAAAGTAAAAGGATTATAAACAAATTGCAAATGCCAACATTCTATTGATTGAGAAATAACTAAAGATTTGATTTGAAAGCTGATTTGATTGAAATAACTTTAAATTGAAAGGTTACTTGTATGGGTCAGATGGTGACCCAAACTATGTAGAGGAATTTTATGGTGACCTTGGAGAGAAGATCCCGAAACGTAGAATGAAGTATGTAGGCATAAAAATCCTGAGTGAAAACTGGAAAGGTAGGAGAGGTTCATGGATACTAGAAGAAGACTTACAGAAGGGAATATTGAGGGTAAAAGAAACCAGGAGGGATCACAAATCAAAACAATTTTTGGTTGATAATTGTTTGACAATAGGACCTTGTTTATGGTGACCAGGGTGGATCATGGAAATTGTATCAAATTGGGTAGGACGAGGTCAAAGGGATGACAATGGGAGATCTACAAGTAATATGCTAGAACAGTAGATTGATTACGAAGCTCTAAGCGGCTGTTTGAGGATCACCCTCTCATGCATAAGGTTAGATATCATAAAATAAGGATAATACTTGAAATTTTTAATAAAGAAAGATAAGAGACTAATAATTCTCACGAAGGATGATAATAAGGATACAAACCGCTTGAAATTAATGTCCAAGAGCCTTTGTAACCGCTACAAGAAACACTTAGACATGAGGAAACGTTCACAGGTCATAAGGAAGCTCTCAAATTCACATGCATGGATCATTATGGAAAGGAAATATTTAGGGGGGGGGGGGGGGGGGGGGGGGGGGGGGGGGGGACGGGGGGGGGGGGGGGGGGGGGGGGGGGGGGGGGGGGGGGGGGGGGGGGGGAAGGGGGGAATGGTGTGGATGGGCTGTGGGGGGGGGGGGGGGGATTGAAGGAAGGTAGGTGTAGGGAGGTGTGGACGTTTGGGTGAAGGGCGGGGGGGTGCGGGTGGGGTGGATTGGTGGGTGTGTGGAGGTGTGGGTCGTGGGGGTGAGGGGGGTGGATGGGCGGTTGAGAGGGTGGAGGGGTGAATATGGGGGAGGGGGATTTGGGTTGCTAAGGGGGGGGGAGGGGGGTGCTTAAGGAATGAGGAGTTGATTAGGGGGTTGGGGGTAGGTAGGGGAGGGGTGGGGTTATCGTGGAGAGAGAGGATGAAGAGTGGGTGGGGATGTAGCGTGGGTGGTGGATTGGGGTGGGATTGGATGGGGGGTATAGGTGGGTAGTGGGGTGGGGGGGGTTTGGAGGGGCTGGGGTGGTGTTGGGTGGTGGAAATGTGGAAGGTTTTGTTAGGGCGAGGAGGTACGGGGGTTGGTGTGGGTAGTGTAGTTGAGTGTATGAGTTGGAGGGAGCTTACAGGTTTTAGGGTCAACAACGACTAGGCTAGGTCGCCACCAAACTATAGGGAAATTTCCCCAATGGGCTAGCTTTTTTTTTTTTGCGTGATTTCATGTTTTTAAGAGTTAGAAGGGTGATTTAAATCTTATGTGTAGGATTAGATAACCTGGGGATAAATCATGGGTAGTTAGGGCATAAAAATATATAGGAAGAAAGCTAGGAATAAGTATAGGATAAGGATTTAGGATAAAAACATCCGAAATAGAAAGTGGGTTAGGGCATGATATGATGTGGATATTAATTAATTTATTAATTGGAGTTAATTAAATTAATTAATAAAAGGTGATGAGATGGGAATTTTAATTAAATTAAGGGGATGCATTTAACTAAAGGGGGGCCTAGATAGGATCCTAATAAAAATATACACATGTGGGTAGAAAAGGTATAGATATACTGAATTTAGGTGTCTACATTTTCCCCTTTTTGTCGATTGGTTTGCGCTAGCAAGCCATGAGATAAAAATAGTGAGAGATAAATGGTATGATGAGGATTGATGGAAGGTAAATGATGAGCTCCCTCTCAAATGAGGGATTGATGATGCCAGAGTAAGTCAATGAAACATTTGAAAAAAGGTAGATGATAAAGCACATGTGGGTAAAGAAAAAATGGGTAAAAGGATTACCAAGGGAAAATTCTCCAAGAGAAAAGGCTAAAAAAAAAAAATACCATGGTAGTGAATCCAATATCACATTGGTAGTGGAAAAATTCTATTCTCAATGGAGAAAGGTGAGAATGCTCTTCAAGCCAACAAGTGGGTAAAAAATCACTACAAAATGGAGAGAATATAACTGGAAAGCTCTCAAATGGATGTAAACCAAAATGATCACAGGGTCATAGGTAAGCATAAAAGTATACACAACTAAATGCAAAAATTATGTGTAATCCTTCATACATGAGGAACCAAGTGCAAACCTATACATCCACAAAGGATGAGGATGAAAATAATGGTGCCCTAGCATATGACATGAGAAAAGGCCAAAAAATGGCGAGTAGTGAAATATTATGGTGCAAGGGGGAAGATAAGTATGGGCATGAAGGTGGAATTTGTGTGTAAATTGGAGAGGATTGAAAAAATAAAATGCCCAAAGAGGAAGTAAGTATGGCCATGAAGGTAGACTTCGATATTATAAAAGGATAGGATTGAAATATTGAAATAGAATTCCCTCAAAGGGAAAATAAAGATGGAAAAAAAGGTGGACTTTGAAGAATTCCCAAGAAGAATTCATATGCAAATATCAGGGAAGATAAAGTGAAGGATACCAAGGGTCAGTCGATAGTGACTAGGTGTCAGTGGCTATAAAATCCTAGGGGGCTGACCAACAATGCTCATTTTCACGTGCAGAATTGAAAAAAGAGATCAGAGTGATTAAAGATAAAAACTAAGATATGGAGGTTACATGAGTTATAAGGAAATGTAAGAGGGGTGTGGAGGATGGTGAGTAAAAAAAAACCAACCTGATTTTAGTTCAATTTTGTATTTATTTATTTTTTGCAGTTTTTTGTAGAAAAAGTGGATGATGCCAAGGGTGGTTGGTGGTGACCCAGGGAGGGTCAACGTTGATTGATGACCTAAGGCGCGATGATCAAAATAAACACATATATACCTGAATTTAGTTGATGATGACAAGGGTTTGATTAGATTTGGTTAGGATTGAATTGGATTTGTGATGAAATTTAATGGATTTTGATTGGATTTTAGATTGAGGATTGATGTTTGCATGTTTTGTTTGTGATTGCAGGCCAATGAGACTCTATATTGGAGAGACAAAGTTCCTACTCTATACAAGAATATTAGAGGATATGTGATAGAGGCCAAGTGGGATCACTTGGCTACAATGGGGTTAGGGAGATTCAAACATTATCAAAGGATCCCACAGGAGGTGGGGTTGATGAGCACATTGGTAGAGAGATGGGACCAGAAGACTAGTAACTTCTGGTTTAGGATATGGGAGATGACCATCACCCTAGAGGATGTGTATAGGATCCTAAGATTGACTATACATGGGGACTAGATACTTCCCATTATAGATGACAATAGGCTTGCAGTTTTGAAACAAGTATTTGGATCTGATGCACCCCACATCATGTTTTCTTTAGGGGAGTTTTCCATATGAGCTGAGGTATGAGGCATACTATGGATCCATTTGATCTATTTGGTTATGATAGTAGTGCATTTCTATGCATTTCTAGACTCAGGTGGAGCTCGGTTTCCATGGGCACTGGCTGGTGTGGTTGTAGATATAGTGGAGCATTAGAGGAGGAGACTACACCATGGGATGAAGATGACAACATAGGATTTAGAGTCAGAGTTGGTTTGGTGATTGGATGAACACTATCTAGGCAGCTAGGGTTTCTGTGGAAGGACAAGAGGACTAGGTAGAGGAGATGGAGATTTGGGGGAGATGTAGAGGAAACTTCAAGAGGTGGAGATTTTGGGGTAAAGGAGTTAGAGAGACTACAGAGTTAGCATGGATTTTCACCAAGTTATATTAGATGATAGTGGAGAGAGATGGTATAGTCTAGGAGAGGAAAAAATTGGTATAGGACAATGAATGGTACCACCAGTAGAGGGAGGCATGTTGGGTTCATTTTGGAGATCTTTCTAATATACTGGATTCTGAGGTTGTGGGTGTAGGACAAGAAGCACCACAGGGGGAGGAGAGTTGACACCTTCAGTATGATATTTATTGATAGATATAGAGCCTTAGCCGTAGAGGCTAAGTGTTATGAGGTGGATTGTGATTGAGAAGCTATTGAAGACAATCCAATGTTGGGAGCATCTGCATAATATAGCGGCAGGTGGACATGGACTATTCAAGGAGCATAAAAGAGTATAGCTCAACCACATAGAGGAGAGGGCCGGGGTGGAGGAGACGAGGTCGATAGATGGACAATAGGGAACTTTCCCAAAGAGGAAGGATATTAGGATTTTTGACATTCACTTTTATGGTTTTAGTGATATCTATTCTTTGATAAATCCCTGTTAGAGGGCAATAATGTATTGATACATTTGATTTTGATATATATATATATGATATCATTTTTTTTCACAAATTGATATATGTGTATTGTGCAATGTTGATTATTTTATTTATGTTTTTTGATGACATGGATATGTGATGATGATGAGGATTGGTTGCATGTTTTAATTATATTTGATGTTGATGGTAAAAGTATAAGATGAAATGATTTACTTTTACTTGTATTGTTAGATTATGATGTTAGATATGATGTTGTGATACTTGGGATTTTTATATGCATGGATGATTAATGATGTGAATTCATTGTATGGTTAATGAAGATTAGGATTACATATTCATTTTGAATTTGATTGATAGTAATATAACGTGGATGGAAAAGTAATGATTAAGATAGATGTGATTAATCAGGTGATTAGTGTGAGTAAATCCATTGATGTATTAAGGACAGATAGATAAATTGATAGAGATAATGAAACCAAATGATGGAAATCTATAGATACAAATGACATTACATTGTATCAAGGAACACATGAAGAAAATATACCTCTAATTACATTTGAGGTAAACAAGAGGAAATCCAAATAACACAAGGCACATGCGGCCAAAACATGTGTTAGAATGTAACCAATGTCAATTATTTATATCAAATATCACACATAGACAAGGGATGGAATGAACTCATGGACATAATATCGATAAAAAAAGGGGTTTGAGATGTAACTTCTATACATAGGAAAAGGGTTCTCCGTTATTGGTGTTCCCTAAATCTATGCCTCAACTCTAGGAAAGGGGTAAAGAGCGATTCTAAAAGAAAGATGATTAATGCAGGAAGATTTATTAGGATACTAATAAAATGCAAGGATGGTCAATATGCAGGAAGCCTATCAATGCCAGGGGTAAAAATAGTATACATCTTTACACATATGGTAATATAGATGGTGAAAGATAACATATATGATAGCCTTCCTTTGAGGGATTAATCTATTTCTTTTTTATTTTATTTTGTTTTTTGATGTATTTTACTGAACAACTATCCTTTGAGGGAGGAGTCTATGTTTTAGAGTGCTTTTAATTTTGATTTGAGAATCCTTTTTCTTTTTAATTATGACATGGGGTAGAGATACGAATAAGCTAAATACACCAGTTAGGAGGTGAAAATGAATGTACAAGAGACACCCCTAGACCCTTTGCACGGTTCAAATAGGTGAATGATATGTTGATGGTTGCAGATGATCACATGGAGTTCTCATCATAAAGGGAAAACCTATCTATAAGGAATATGTTACAATTAGAGAGATGGAGCTCATATTTAAGGTCACATGTAGGAAAGTGATGGATGACCATATAATTCCAAATCACTACAATAAAAGCTGGGATAAGTGAATAATGATAGAGGGAATGATCTAAGAATATGGCAAAGAGCACACCGGAAGACACGCTAAAAATTAGAATGGTGACAAATGTAATGTATTGAAGATGTTCCACTTTCATTTTACAATCAAGGGGAGGTCCAATCAAAAAGGCTCCCAACCCTATACTTATGTTGCATGATAATGTATTGGTCTAATCGAGTTTAGGGTGAAACTTTTCTCATTGGCTCCTTTCTAGAGTAGTGAATTTCTTATTTTCTGTGAGAAAAAGGTCACTGACATTAAAGTCTCACGTTGTTTTATGTGATCTTATTTTAAGAACACTTGATAGCAATCTTAATAAAAATGATTATGTTTAGGAGAGATAAGATGAGAAGTTTTTCTAACAAATCAAGTTTTGTTAGACATGCTTCACGAAATGGTTTTCTTTAGATATGAATTCATGAAGAGGGACATGCGTAAAGACAACAATTTCAACTTCGAGAGTGGAGTGACGAGATTCAGAACTATACACAAATAAAAAATGGCTTGTATCCCTTGTGGTTTTATGGATGCTAATCCGATAAGACTAAAGAGATAGAAGGGGAGATGAAGATGTCAAGTCACGACCTGACTGGGCAACAATTTTTGAAAGAATGATTTTAAGAGTTTTATTATTAGATTCTGGCCTAGCCAGTTAATTTGATGATAGTATGCAGATAAGAGAAGATGAATTGAATGTTAAATTGAGTTTAACAAATATTTCCTAATATATTTATTTTTAAAGGAAGTTTCTATTATCCTTGATGAGCTTGTGAGGAACATCGAAGCGAAAAATGATTATGCTAGTAGATAAAGTTAATAATTGGACTAGATTTAGTTGAAGTGAGGACCAAGGAATTTCTTCCACCCACCGAGTGATATCCACTTAGTTCTAGTGATGAAGGAGTGATGATGTTGTAAAAACCGTAGATGGATAAGAAACGAGACCCCCTTATGTATGTAAATTTTGGTTGGGAATATAATTTGAGTTTAGATAAGGTTGAGATGGGGCTTGAGTAAATACACATTTTTTCTTGAGAAAACAAGAATAGTAGTTATTAAATTTATTTTAGGATGGGACTATATGGTGACCACGGTGAACCTTGAGATAGATCCATGTTGGTCCCAAGGGAAGTGAAAGATATGATCCATGAAAGGTAGGTCTTAGGAAGAGAAGATGAAGGATAAAATTGACTAACTATGATCAAATGAGATGAGATAGATAGGATAAGATAACGTGAGGTATGGAGGAAGGATCCAATCTATGGAAGAATAAAAATCCTAGAATGAAGGTCCACCGATGCATCAAATAAGTTGGTGGGGATAAGAATGATGAGGAAGAATATGTGGAATAAGACTCAACAATAAGGGGAAGAGTACTCCCCCTAGCAAGAGATATGTGGATGAGCTAGTGGATATCAGAATAAGTGAAATTCGATGGTATAATAAGCATAGATGGCAGTATAAGATCGAATATCATAGGTCAAAATGAATCAAGGTGAACCTTATCGATGAATAAGGGGGTATATATGGTTTATAGATTTGAATATAATCATGTGAAAAATTGGTTTTATGAAGGAGAAGGCCTAGTGGCTCCTGTAGATGGAGAGGCATAAATGGGAGATGAACCAGTACTAAAATAAGTGGTATGTGTAGAAGTGGTAGATGAAGGAGAATGCCTAAAAAATCCTATCAATGGAGAGTAAGAAATGGGATTCAAATCAGTCATGGATGATATGATAGATAGGGAATGAAAGTCATGATAAGAGGTCCTCTCTCTTGATGAGGTTGTGGTTGACAGTTTGTCAGTGTGTAACTCTGTTCGGTGTAATGACAAGGGTATTATCATAGGAACAAATGTAGCGGTGGGGATGAACCAATGATGGCTTCAGATGATTTAGATTGAAAGGACCTAAAATAGGTGGAAATGTGATGGAAAAAAATTTGAGTAAATGTCACATAGGAATTATGCATAGGATTCGAATATATGTGACAGGAGATGTTTTCTAATATGTGTTGGATGTCGAGGATGGGGATGGATTATTCCGATATCTTAATGTTTTGCTTTTGGAGTTTTGACAATGATTAGGTGACCTATAAGAAGAAGGGTTGGATGATGTTGGTTTGGAATGTGTCAGTATATGGGAGTTGTTATTGATCAAGGAGGGATGGTCCAACGAGGGAGTCAGACCTGTTTGGAATTTGGATTGATTGATTGATCATGATGAAGGATTTTTTCCTAGGATAGATGTACATGGTCCCTAAGATAGATGATATAGGTTTGGTCTTGGTTGGAAGGAAATTATATATTTTTGTGAGGGTGACAAAAGTAACCACCGTGGAAGGGTATAAATGGTTCTATAGGTTTGGTCTTATGAAGGATTACCATTAGGATGGAATGACAATTATTTTGACTAGTGGATCTTAAGGGGGTGTTATGGAAGATGGGGGAAAGAAATATTTGAATGATTTGGTATAACGGAGGGTGAAGTAAATGTTATGGGTGGTGTAGATGACATAAGATGGTAACCTATGGCTTCTGGAATTTATACTGATATCTCCAATATTCTTTAAAGGATGTGTGAGAGGAGAAGATGATGACTGTAGGATATGAGGTTTTGATGGTCAACATGATATCTCTTGGTAAAAGTACAGAAAGAGGAAATGGGATTGATTCTACGAATGGAATGATATGTAATGATGGAAATAAGTGTGGATGAGGGAGTCGTATCCAATGATTTTGATGGGATAGATGGTATTATATAATTAATGACAGTTTGTAGGTGTTGATAGAAAGAATGATTATTTACAACATGTAGTTTAATAAAGTCTATGTGAGAAGGGAGGTGAGGTGGGTTTTGGATTATTTGTTGTTGAAATGAGGTGTTTTTAAGAATAGGTATGAGTTTCTTAAGTGTTTGACTTAGGTGTTTCTGGAGGAATCTTCAGATATATTTTGTGGATTTGGAAGGAGGTGTGCTCATTGGTGTGATAGTAGATGTAAATGTGGGAACAATGGATGTGGGAATGGGTAAAGAAATGTGTAATAATAATCTCAAGACATACACAGGTGGATTTTTTGGCATAGTAAATATAAGTGTAGTGATGGGTGTGTTTGGGATAGATGTGGCTAATTTGATAGTAATCATAAGTTGGGGTAGGATAGGTGTGGGATGAAGATGTGGGTGACTTCGAAGCCAATGTGAATGTGGTAAGAGAAGGACTAGGTGTAGAGATATGAAAGAAGCGGTGGAAGTCAAGGTGGGTTATACGGTTGATGCAAGAATAAGTCTCATAAGAGCCGTAGGCATAATATCAAGGATGGGAGTAGGTGATGATGATATAAGTGGGGTAGATACGAAAGGAGGTGTCCGATGTATGGTTTTGATTAAAAATGGGTTATATTTTTCTGGTGTGGTTGGTGAAGATGGATTTATTGGTGGTGGATTAGGAAAGGGTTGTCTAAAAATGTCATGGAGTGGTGAAGATCATACTGGTTGAGGGGATGTAAGATATCAAGAAGGATAAGGATGATAAGATGGTTGGGATTGGATGGGAATATTTGGTACATGAGGAATGTGAATTTCAATAGATGGGATAAACATAGGGATTTTAGATGAAGTAGGGGTGGTCCACGGTGGTGGGATAGATTCTATTGGTTAGTGTGATGTAAAAAGAAAGAAGTCACAAATTGGAATAGAAGGAGATAAACAAGAGATATCAATCGTAGTTCATGCAGAATCATTCGAGGAAAAAATGTGTTCCATTTTAAATCAAGAAAGTCAAGAAAATAGTTATTTTTTATTGTTTTAATCAAGAAAATGTGAAAAATAGAAAATGGGATGGATAATTGGGTACTTAAGAGAAGGAAATCTATGTATGGTTTCAGGTTTTTTTTGGCTTGGGAGAGTCTCAGTTTCCTATTGGGTGATGAAATCCCAATCAGTATACCAAGTAATATGTCATTTAGACATGTTGATTGGTTTAAGAGTTTTAGGTCATGTGTGAGGATTGTGAAATTCAGCAAGTAAACCCTCCTACTTAAACTAAGTGAGCAAGAAGGATGCATAAAATAAAGGATTTGTTATCCCAAATTCACCCCTTCAAGGTAAATTGGATAAACTCACATGATTTCTTCAGGATGAACATATGATAGAAATGGCTCGAGGAAAAAAAAATTCAGGTATTGGGGGGTCCCCTTTGACTCTTTATCTAACTTCCCCCATCTAAGGGAAAAAATACAAGGAATTTGACAAAATTGCAAGAAAGATCCAAAAAATTGGCCTTCAGTCAGCTAGTGTATTGTCGCAAAATTTGGTTTTTTCCGCCTAGGTCGTACATGTACGTGAGAGACGTCTGGGATCCGAAAAATTTTCCTAAAATAGCCGAAAATCAAATCGGGTAAGTCAGGATCAGAATGTGGCGGTCCACGGGATGTTGGGACACATGTTTCTTCCCTATGGTCATATAAATCCACCGATTTGCAAAGGGTGCAAATAAGTTAACAGTTTTTGTCCCATGCGGTTGCTCAAGAAAGTTAGGACATTAGGTACTCACGGTGGCACTTCAAAATTATCTCCTTAGAACTGATTTGAAAGGGAATAAGTGGAGTCAGGTATTTTTGTGCCCAAGATCTACTTAGGACTTATGTGTGGGACATCAAGGACCTAAAATACTTGATATAGCAGCATGCAGGAAGGAAGCTCGTGGGTGAAGCGATGGGTGCAACAGCCCCGACGACTGGTCAACGGCGGCTTCCATAACTTTCAAGTTCCCTGAAAAGCAGCTCGCCCGATTTTGCCCAAAATTCAAACTGTAATGCGGATGAAGTGGCATTATTTTGCACCCCTTCCTCACTAAAAGGGACACCAATGTACCTGAAATAGTTGATATAGCCAAATGACACAAAAAATCTTCATTGCAAATTATTTCTCAAATGGCCACAATTTTGACCATGAGCTTCGTCACAAAATTTGATTTTCTGGAACAAACATGATGTCCTCTATTTTCACAACAGAAACTAGATCATATCTAATCCACGATGAGGGTAGCCTTTTGAAAATAAATAAAAAATCTCAGCTCCTGTCAATTAAATGCTCATGTCCCGTTAAATGACATTAAATGTCCTGGTAGACCCATAATAGTTGCCCGCATTCAGAAGGCATAAATTTTGCATTTTCTAATCTGGAAAATGATAGAAAAATTGTATCTGTTGGAATTGTTAGATTCCGAGCCCAAAATGCACATACTAATCAAGCAATTGGCTATAATTTGATGAAGGAATCGATGGCCAGATTTGTGTATCTAGAAAACAATGCCCAGATCTCAGAACAATGATTTTATTTGGTAGCTGGGATGCATTCAATGGAGCATGGGCTGACATTTCTCACTACTACAATTCATGGGACAGTATGGGGGACCTTTTAAAAGATCAACAGGATTTGGTACATCATTTCACTCGATTTATATACCTTTTAAGCAAGTGATTTTGAACAGACAGATTTCTATGGATTTTCATTTTCCTCCTCTCTCTCTATCCTACTTAGAAATCTATAAATTGGAGTGTTGGGCTCATTGTAAGAGAGTTAGTTTTTGAGTGGGAAAACTTTGTCAAATTTGTTTTTGTGAATCCAATGTGCTAGTAGGCCCTTGTATTGGACTCCTTGCATGGTGATCCAGGCCCTTATTCCCTAATAGATTGGATTGTGCATATCAATGAAGCAATAAATACAAGTTTGTGGATGTATCTTCCCCATTGCTGTGTTTGTTTGCATTCCTCTGGCCTCTTCAATCTCATTAC
This sequence comes from Taxus chinensis, assembly GCA_019776745.2. NCBI lineage: Eukaryota > Viridiplantae > Streptophyta > Pinopsida > Cupressales > Taxaceae > Taxus > Taxus chinensis. Next base: position 189,371,547 of record CM034157.1, read on the forward strand.
AAATATATTGTGTCTATCTTATGATGTTACAGGGATTCATTATCATTGTGTGTGCATGAAACATTAGTATGTGAATGTAGTTGCTAGATTGTGGAGAACTGTTATCACCCCTTCTAGTATGCACTGTACTTCTGATTTTCACAACATTGGAAGACTATTCTCATCACCCTCCTTTTATGGTGTATCAGCTACGCTTTAGTGTAGGCTTTATTTTCATGCACTCTCTCTCCCCTAGTCCCTTGGAAAGTTACATTAGGATGTAGATAGTTTTTCCTGCATTAGAGTAGATTGTGGCTTGTTGTAGTTTAGGAGCAAGAACCAACTTTCTCTGGAGGTCTATCTCAAGTAGCAAGTCCCACAACTTGGAGTTTGTACCTATGTGTGCCCAGACTCACACTGTAATGCTCTTTCACTCTCACTTTTGCTCATGATAGATAGTGTTCATCCATATTTTTTTTGTGCTATCACCTTCCTTGAAGTATGATTTTTTCCATGAGGACACACACAGGAAGGGGATATATGATGCAGAAAAAAGGTCCCTAAGGAAAAAGAGGAAAACTTAGCATAAAGTTTTTCCATTTTTATCTGAACTTTAGCGAAGAGTGTATCCAGTACGACACTAACCAACACGAGCATGCAGAGAAGACTGGCCTTGCATCTGCAGTGTCCATAGTAAGCGATAGAAGAAACCACAACTTAGATATGGTCCCATTGTTGACTCAAAACTAAAGCTCTGGTCCCATCTGAGACGCAGGCCACAAGTGTGAGGAACCAAGTTTCTTCATTCCTAATCAAATTAATGAACTAGTAATGAAAGCAACTAGGAACTCATAACACAAATGGTTAATAGTACCTCAGAAGCATGCAATGCGATGGATGGATGAGCACCAAGTAGTTGATCCTCGTTATAGTTGATGACTTGCAAATAAGACAAACTAAAAAATGAGATTGATTAGATTGGATATGGGGGGGGTTTCCTGAAAAATTGGAACCAAGAAGCGTTAACTTCCCTGGCAGATGTCAATCCCTGTTTTAAAGAAAGATTGAAGTAAAATAATGGATGAAAGATAATTGATAACATGTAGAAACATAAGTGCTACTGAATATGAGAGATAACTGAAGATCCGATTTTAAGAGTTGATTTGATTGAAATAATTGTAAATAAAATGTTACTTAGTATGGGTTCGACGATGACCCTAGACTCTGCAGGGGTAGGTCAACGACGACCTGAGAGAGGCTGGATCTGGAATGTATATTGAAATATGCAAAGCTTGCAAGATCCTAGAGTGTAAAATAGAAGGTAGCATTGTGTATGTTGGAATCAACTTGCAGAAGACCGATTTGAATGTTCTCAAAAACCTAAAACACTTGGGAATGGTATAAAATTGAGTAGTCAAGACCTTGGATCGATTGGCAAACGAGATTTTGGTCAAGGGTGACCAAGTTGAGTCAATGATGAGTGTATAGTAGAGTTGGGTAAGGATGAGGTCAAAAGGATGAAATGGGATGACCTGCAAGAAAAGAAGCTAGAAAAGAATGTTGTTGAGGGAGCTCTGGATGTGCTACATGAAGATGATATTCGAACCTGCAAAATGTTAGATAACAATAAATACAACGATAATACGATAAAATTTGAATAAAACAACATTAAGACAATGATAAGTTCACGAAAGATGACCATGAGTGATGTAAGCACGTTCCAAGAAGATGTCTAAGAGATCTTATAACTATTGTAGGAATGCTCTAGGCACAAGAAAGAGTTCACAAGTCACAAGGAAGCTCTCAAATTCACATTCATTGATGATCATTATGGAAAGAAAAGAATTAGTTTTATAGGGTCGATGACGACTGGGATGGGTCACCACTGACTATGGGAAAAGTTTCCCTGATGGGATAGCATTTTTGTGTTTTTGGCGTGATTTCCTATTTTTAAGAGTTAGAAGGGTGCTTGAAAGCTTAGATGTGGGATTAGATTCCTTGGGGATAAATCATGGGTAGTTAGGGAATAAAAATATATAGGAAGAAAGCTAGGAAAAAGTGTAGGATTGTGACTTAGGTTAAAATCATCCTAAATAGAAAGTGGATTAGGGAATGATATGATGTAGATATTGCTTAAATAATTAATAGCAATTAATTAATTAAATTATATAAAGGTGATGGGATGGGCATTAAAGGTTATAGGGTAGTTAATTTGGAATTTTAATTAAATTAAGGGGAATGAATTTAATTAAAGAGGACCTAGGTAGGACCCTAGACAAAATACATGAACATGGGTAGACAAGGTATAAAGATACCAACTTTATGTGTCTACACTTTGATATTTGATTTTATGAAGGCCGATCAATGCATGAATCCTTTTTACATTAGTAGTCATCCTTTGAGGGAGAGGTGTATAATATTGGCTTTTGTCTTTTTATTTTGAGGGATTGGTCTATGATTTTGATAGGAAATTGTCCTTTGAGGGATTAGTCTACTTTTATTTTTGACAATATGATTTTAATATTTTGAATATTTTTCCTTTAAGGGATCATTCTTTTATTATTTTTTTAACATCTAATAGGAAACATCGATAGATATTTTTGAATTTAATTTTGAGCTAAGGGGAAAACCCTAATAGACTATTTCAGGGAGGGGAATGAGATGCGTACATGACCTACACATACATGCCCCATGACATTTTTTTAGTTTGTACATAATATAGATGGATGTAATGATTGTGGGACTCCTACTAAGGAGGAAATTGTCCAAGTTAAATATGTGATGAATAGAGTCATGTTGCTCATCTTTAAGGCTCTTGAGGATAGTGACAGAAGACCACATATTTTAAAACATTAAAATGATAAAACGACTAGTTTATGATGGACTAAAAGATCTTAAATGTAACTATTTTCATGATTGTCAAAATGTTAACAATATAAAGGTCATAGGTGTAAGGCTTTTAAAGGATTATTTTCATGTTTATCATTAAGGGAGGTGAGACGATACGCTTCGAACCCATATTTGTGAGTAATGACATATATGATTGATCCAATTAGGTGAAAATTTTCCATGTTTAATCCTTTCTAAAATAGTGACATTTTGAATTTCTTTGAGAATGAGATCACCTATTTTGAAGTCGCATTCTTGAATATGTTTATTATATGCACGTTTGATGCATTATTTATAGACTTTATGATGTTCAAGTGTTGTTAAATTTTGTTCATATAATAACTCTAATTGTGCTAGACGTTATTTTCAGTACTCTTCATCAAGGATAAAGTCTTTGATTGATACATGGAGTGATGGGATTTGAATTTCAAGGGGTATAACCACCTCAAAGCCATAGATGATTGAAAAGGGTGTAGCACTTGTAGGATTACAGATGTTAGTTTGATAATACCAAAGAAAAATGGGATCTGGAGATGTCAATTCCTACCTGCTTCATCTATGGTTATCATCTTGACCATTGGCTTTAGGGATAATATGGTGATTAAAAATTAAGTTTTATGTTAAAGGTGTCCTATATTTTCTTAACATCCTTATTTTTGAAGGATTTTCCATTATCTATGACAAGTTTGTGAGGAACACCAAAATGACATATGATTTATTGATAGATGAAATTGATGTTTTTATTTTCTTTAGTTGAATTTAAGGGGATGGATTTGACTCATTTTGTAAAGTATTTAGTGGCTATGATGATGGAATGATGTTGTTTTGATGAGAAAGGATTGATAGTGCCAATGAGGTCTATCCCCTATTATAAGAAAGATCATAAGTCGAGAGAGGGTTATAATGCTTGCCTAGGAACATGGATGAGGTCTGAATGTTGTCGAAACTTGAAACATTTCTTGATGTATGTATAAAAATCATGATTGATGGTAGTCCAGTAATAGCCAAGTCACAAAACATGTTAAGTGATGACGTTGCCACTGAAATTTCCACTGATGAGGCCAGAATATGCCCGATTAATGTATAGAATATGATCTCATCTTACTCTCCTTTTTATTAAGCTTGATTACATTTTTTGACTTTTATTTTTATCTGATATGAGTTAGGATGTGATTATCCATATTTTGATTGATTGTGATTCTAATGTTTAAAAGCTCTGAAATTCCTGAAGAAGTGTGTTTGAAATTCAATTTTATAATAAAGTAGGTCTAATCAGTCGAAGAAATGAAGTATGTAGCATTCAACATGTTTTTGTTAGCATCTGTTCCAATATAGCTTAGTTATAGAACTTTCAACCTACTTCTGGAACTCCATTACACAGTCATCATCTAGTTCTAGAACTTTTTGTCTTAGTTCTGGAACTCTAGTATTTAGTTTTAGAATTTTCGGACTTAGTTCGGGAACTCTTGGCTATAGCTTTGGAACTCTCATTTTTTTTATCCTTAATGATTTCCCATGGTTCTGGAACTTCTCTTAAGTTCTAGAACTGATGTAAGTTTATCTATTCTAACCACATCTAGTGATTTAGCATCAACAAACCTTTCAATCAGGAAAGGATGAGAAGATTTCTGATCGCATATCAAGGGATAGTTATCTTACAACTGTCTGATCAGCCACAATCTGATTCAGTATCTATTCTGGGCATGATTTGATTTCATTAGAATGGTAGAGATAACTATGATTGTAAATATATATAATTAGACCTGCAGTAGATAAATATATAGAGTTAGAACAAAGAAGATAGATATAGATAGAGAATAAGTAAACACATCCAATATGTTTTGTAATACCGAATGTTTTATCAATAAATAGCCATTCCTATTTGAGAGAATTCTAAGTTGTTAAATCCTAATTTAACGAGGAGCAGGAACCCACTCCCCCAAGGACCAGGATACTCATCTATTTGGTATTTATATTTCCTAAGAAAATAAGTTTAGATCTATTAATTCTGTATCGATTTTAATTCTTCTAGTTACACTATGTTGTATACTTGTTCATGAAGGTGTCTAGATAGATTCTTATTCTTCTTGCAACTAGTTTTTAAGCACTCAAAGAAAGTGTGTTTACTTCCAAAATGTTGTGTGTTTATTTTCCAAAAGCAAGTGTGTTTACTTCCAAAAGCAAGTGTGTTTATTTCCATTCTGCAAAGTGTGTTTCTTTTCAGCAAAGCTCTGCAAAGTGTGTTTCTTTTCAGCACATTTTCTTTGTATGATTTATATAAGGTTTTTACCAAGAAGTCCTTAAGACAATGAAAAGATCCCCGCAAAAATACCAAAATAACTACATTCAACTACTAGATCAATAGGATTACACTTGTTGCATATAGCTTTAGAAACACCCTTGGTTTGAATATGAAATCAACAAGAAGTTGATTAAATGAAGGGAATAACGACACCCATCATTTTTTCCACCGTTCCCAGGGACACACTAGTTGGAATTTTCTAATTAGGTGTTCAGCAAGACCAACAATCATACATCTAGTAGTTGAAGAATCTTCCTTACTACATCATAAAATATATGAGTAGACCAAGAGACTCAAAGGGTAGATTCCTCCCAAGAAGCATCATCAAAATAATTAATAATATCCTCTAGTTAAAATAATGAAATTAATCAAGAATTGAAGGCACCACCATCCCCTATTATACAAGAAATGGAATTGCCACCTTTAGAATTCTTAGATCAGTCACTTGAAGGAAGTAGAACTTTTAGGAGAAAGGTTATTTCTCAAGATCCATTGAGGGTGAGCTTTGATTCTCAACTGAGTAGTCAAACTCCTACTCATGATTTTTCACCTTCCCCCAGGCATACCGCATACCACATTGATTGGGAAGAAAACTCAGAAAATATTTTAAAAATGGCACGGGAACCTGAAAGAGAACCTGATAGGACCTTTACTTATCCAATCCAATTAGGTGATGATGATACACCAATGAAAAATATCTCACCTACACATTTACCCACATTTAGAGGGATGTCACCTAAAGACCCTAACAATTTTTTTTTTGAGTTCAAGGTACTATGTCAGACCTATGACTACAAAATGGATAGTCAAATAATCAAATTGTTTCCATCCACTCTAAAGGATGCAGTAATGAGGTAGTTCATGGGATTAGCATCCAACTCTATTACCACTTGGGAAAAAATGGAAATTGCCTTCCTAGACAAATACTTGGATTATTGTAGAGGGAGAAATAGGAAGGAAGAAATCTTCAAAATCAAGCAAGAGGAGGATGAAAATATAGAAGACTATTTATATAAACTCCTCTTTGTGAGCCAAAGGTTTGGATTTGTACTTCAAGAGGAGTTAAGTAAAACCATTTTTATTAAGGTTTTGGATGACGAATCTAGGGAAGCCCTTAACTTGATAGGAGGTGGAGACATTGATCAATTAAGGATGAATGAAATTAAGGAGATTTATAGAAGCTATTCCAGAACAATGGGTGGACCTAGAAAATGAAATTTGGTGAAAATTCTGAATCCAGATATGGAGAAACTAATGGATGAGTTAGAAAACTTAAAAAAAAACATTGTAGTTTAGTTAACCTCTACTATGGATGAATTAAAAGCTAAAGAAAATGCCAAAACTGAACCATTGACTATGTATTGTCCTAGATGCAGGAAGAAGCATGCAATAAGAAACTAAAATTTGGATAAAATAGAAATGTGTCTTATCTATGAATCTAAAGAACATGATAATGATGCTTGTTCTCTATTCCCAGTCATAAAGAATCAGCTTAAACAAATCAGTACATCATCCACAATAGAAGAATTGAATTTTGTTTAGAGACAACCTCACCAAGGGAATTTTATGCCAAGATTAGTTCCTAATCCCTAAACGATGCCATGGGTTGCTCAAACAGTACCAAAAAATTAGGGACAACCACCTTGGGTACCTCAACCAACATAGAACCCTCAGGATTTGGCAAGTCAAGCTTGGTATGCTCAAGGAAATCACAAAACGTGGGCTGGTCAAGGAAATCCTTATGCTTGGTCACAACCTAGATGGAACCCTAGTAATTATGCTCAAGGAAAAAAATATCCAAATAAGAATCAACAGGCCATCATGGGATCCCCTGTAAAAAATTCACAAACTGAGAATATAGTCCAAATGCAAATACCAGCACAACCAGTAGCAAACCTGAGAAACAAACAAATAACTCCTATTTATGGAAAAGAACCAGAAAAATCAGTTGATCTAAATGCCATGGATTGTAAGGATATTCAAACTAGATCTGGAAAAATAATTAGCAGTCCACCTGTTATACTCACTAAAATGACAGAAGAAAATGAAATCCCTAGTACTATTGTTCCAAAAAAGGATATAAAAAGAATATAAAACAAGCTAGATAGTGACATTACTGAGAATCCATTTCTAGAGATATTTAAAGAAGCTATAAAAACTAATGAGTCTGAATTGGTACAGGAACTAAGGAAATTGAATATTGAAATACCATTGTTACAAGCAATTAAGGACATTCTCAAATTGAATAAATTAATAAAAATGTTATGTTTGAAAAATCCTGGAAGGAAGAAACAATACCCCAAGACTATCAAAGTAGATGGGAAACATGTTGATTTACTAGTAGGAAAACTTTTACTTTCCAAATACGGAGATCCTGGAGGTCCTGTTATTTCTGTATCTATAGAGAATAAGTATATATATATATATATATATATATATTATATATATATATATAATGTTTTTGTAGATTTGGGTGCAGCTATAAATGTAATGATAGTGGACTCTTTGAAAACATTACCATTAAGGTGTATACAACCTACTAATACCATATTTTAGATGAAAGACCAGTCTGTAGCAAAACCAGAAGGGATTACTGAAGACATGGTAGTTATGGTGGAGTCATGGGAATATCCAGTTGACTTCCTTATACTACATCCAAAAGGTAAAATATTGGGTTATCCCATTATTTTGGGTAGACCATGGTTAGCTACAGTTGCTACCTTAATTGATTATAGGTCAGGTGATATGACTATCTTGAATGGTAAGAACTCTAAGAAAATTTCCATATATCCTTCTGCACAACCTTTTATTGACTATCAAGAACAGTTGTGGGTTGATTCTCCTGACACTAATACTAAAAATTTGTCTTCTTTGGCTCTTATCACATTATAGGATCATGTAAGAGAAGTAGAAGAGATGATTAATCCACAATTGAATGAGCACTAGTTATCCTTGAAGCAATTAGAAATAGTTATAGAACATGTGACTATAGTTTTGGAACCTATGACCATAGTTCCGAAACCTATGACCATAGTTCCGGAATTTGTGAACTTAGTTCTGGAACCACCACATTTAGTTCTAGAACCACCACATGAAGTTCTGAAACCATCATATTTAGTTCTGGAATCACGAAAACAATGGTTCTATGTGAATGGAAATAATTTTTCTCTATAGTAATGAGATTTCTTGTGGGGAGAGGAAGAATCAGTAACTTCAGTTTCAAACACATGTGGGAGTGGTGAATAATTTTTGGAAAGTAGCAATGATGAAGAGTTTGACCTACAAAGAGATAAGTATCATAATTCTCATTACTGTCCTTTTTCCAATATTCTGTCTCAAGGAACTTTTGGAGATGTTGCTACATAGCTTATGTTGATACCACATGCATGTCCACTAAATACTTTAATGGAACTCTTTCAACAAATTAGTTCATCACACATTGGAACCAAGCATGTTGAGATTCAACCGAGTAAAATTTTGAATATTAGCAGCTGGTTGAAGGATGATGAAGAAGCTAAATTGCTTGATGTTCTAAAAAATCATACTAAAGATTTTTCTTTGTATTAAAAATACTTGAAGGGAATTCACCCAAGTATCTGCACTCATCACATCTATACTAAAAACATTAAACTAGTTAGGAAGCCTCAGAGAAGGATTGACCTAGTCTTAAGGGATATAGTCAAACAAGAAATTTAAAAACTATTACAAGTAGGTTTTATCTACCCTATCTCAGATAGTCAGTGGGTATCTCCTATTGTAATTGTTCCTAAAAAGAATGGAAAATGGAGAATATGTGTTGACTATATGAAACTAAAAAAAACTACTCTGAGAGATTATTTTCCCTTACCATTCATAGATCAAGAGCTAGACAACCTTTCAGGTAAACAATAATTTTCCTTCTTGGATGGCTTTAGTGGATACAATCAAATCAGAGTTGTTGCTGAAGATCAGGACAACAACATTTACATGTCCATGGGGTACCTTTTCTTATAGGGTGTTACCATTTAGCTTATGCAATGCTCATGCAACTTTTTAGAGAGCTTTACTTGTAATATTTTCTGATCTAGCAAATTATTGTGTTGAGTTATATATGGATGAATTCACTATACATGGAGATACATTTGAGGATGCTTTGAGAAATCTGGACAAAGTGTTAACAAAATGTGAGCAACACAATCTATCTCTTAGTCATGAAATTTTTTTAATGATGGTTGATGAGGGGATTGTATTAGGACACCATATTTCAAAAAGAGGAATTCAGGTTGATCAAAACAAAATTAGGATCATTTTAGATTTACCTATTCCTTAGACCCCCACAGATATCAAGTCATTTTTAGGACATGTTGGGTACTATAGGTGCTTTATCAAAGATTTCAGTAAAATTGCTGCCCCTATGTTTAATTTTCTAACCAAGGACTTTGAATTTCTTGGGGATGAAAAGTGTCAACATGCTTTTGAAGAAATTAAAGAAAAATTAATCACTACCTCAATATTAAGAGGACCTAATTGGGAAAATCCATTTCATATCTAAACAAATGCCTCAAATAATTCCATTGGTGCAATTTTGGGACAAAAAGATGAAGAAGGAAAAATGTATGCTATTTATTATCTCACAAAAACCTTACTCTCACTGAAAAGAATTACACTGTGCCACTGAAAAAAAATTTCTTATTGTGATTTATGCAATCAACAAATTTAGACATTACATTACAGGGTACAAAATATTTGTACACATAGATCATTCAACAATTAAATACTTAATGAACAAACCAGTGATTCAAGGAAGAATAATTAGATGGTTATTACTTTTACAAGAATTTGATATTACCATTGTGGTCAATGCAGGTAAATCTAATGTGGTCACTGATTTTTTGTCAAGACTAACCACTACAGGGGAGCAAGATCAAGTCAAGGATAAATTTTCAGATGAACAACTATTTGTTATTTCAGGAGTTACACCATGGTTTGCTGATATGGAAAATTATCTTACGACAGGGAAGTTTCCTCCTTATTTCACTAAGAAACAAACAAATAAGTTAATCAAAATCAGTGCAAAATTCAAATGGTTAAATGGAATGCTATTTAAATGTGGCCCTAATTTGGTTTTACACAGGTGTGTAAGAGAAGATGAAATCTTTGACATCCTCAGAGCATGTCATGATGAACCAAGTGGAGGACACTATTTAGTGAAAAGAGTAGCTCATAAGATACTTGGCACTGGTTATTATTGGCCATCTCTATACAAGGATGTGAAGAGATATATCAAGTAGTGTGATCCTTGTCAAAGGATGTGACAACCAACTTTCACCAATGAAATGCCTCTTCAACCTCAAGTAGTGATTGAACCATTTGAGAGATGGGGATTATATTTTTTTGGTACTTTTAATACTCCTTCAAAAGGAAAGGAATATATTCTTGTGTGTACTAAATATGTGAAAAAGTGAGAAGAAGTGTAGGCATTGACAAATGCCACTGAAGAAGCAGTTGCTGATTTCCTTTTAAACATAATTATGGTGAAATTTGTAGCACCAAGGAGCATAGTTTTAGATCAAGAGACCCCAATTTATGTTTAATATGATCAAATATTTCACAATGTATTACCAAATCATTCATAGGAATTCATCTCCTTATCACCCACAATCAAATGGACAAGCTGAAGTAACAAACATAGAATTGGAAAACATCCTTACCAAAATAGTTGAAGCTGGGAGAAAATATTGGGTAAAGAGACTACCTGAAGTTGTTTGGGCTTATAATATAACTTGGAAAACTACAACAAGGTTTTCACCATATGAGTTAGTCTACGGGAAAAATCCCTTGTTTCCCATTGAGTTTGAGTTCTACAAACATTGAGGACAACAGTTAAGGTGGATATTGAGTTAGATGCAACTCAGAAGGAAAGAATACATTCAACTCAATGAATTGGATGAACTGAGGATGGAAGTACACTTCAACTAGATAGAGATAAGTCCAAGAGAAAAGGAAGCAATGACATGACCCACATATCAAGAGAATTACAATTCAAAGTAGGAGATTAGGCATTTTTGTTTGACTCTAAGTACTAGCAAATCAAGGGCAAATTGAGAACCAGATGCTTGGGACCCTATCAGAATGAGAAGGTATTTTAAAATGGTTCTATTCAGTTACTTCCCATTGATGGGAGAAGAACAACACTCTTAGTCAATGGACATAGGTTAAATCTCTATAGGAAGCCTCCCACTAAGGATGGATTCTTGAGAAAGATTGAAGTAGAAAAAGAATTTGATCATATGGAAGAACCCAGTTCTTCTAAAATGATCAAATAACTAGATGATAGATCCAGAATAAAGGGAAGAAAATGAAAACTAGTAAATGGCATTTTCTTCCCCAAAAAAATAAAATTTTTTTTTTCTCTCTCAAAGGTCAATTGAAAACCAGCAATGGCAGTTGACCTCTTCTTTTGGCTAATTCAAATAAAAGGGAATTCTTTGAATTCTAGCTGTCTTATCTAACTGTGTTTTGTTCCACTCTTAGGAATGATGAGTCATCATAACAAAAGGATTACATCATCAAGGATGGTAATTATATCTTTTAAATTATTTAGTGTTAAATTAAATTTTTGCATGTGTGATTTGACTTGATTTAAAAGTTGGTATGATGAGTCATCTAGTTATACATTATGATTACAAGTGAGTAATCATGAAGATGATATGGATGAAATAAGTGGTGGCATAGTTATTATTGATAATCATTAAGTGAAAAATCAATTGAAATAAGTTGCAGAGTGATTTTGAGAAGCAGAAAATTAAGCTTGTATTCCGCAGCAAAGAACAGAGGTTCCGCAGCTAAGAATAGAGGTTCCGCAGCTAAGAACAGAGGTTCCACAGCTAAATTTTTCAATTATGCAGCTAAGAAAGAAGGCATGCAACCAATTTTGATAGAATCAAAGGAAACAAAACTCGATCCGATATGGGGATTAAAAAGAAATAAGAACCAAAGGATGATTCCCAGCTGCTCGTAGATGAAGAAGTGGCATGTTTCTTTGAGCATGCAGGATGGCTAGAGTTACTGAATAAGTTTTAAAAGTATAATAACAAATTAGTAAGAGAATTCATCATAAACCTAGAGAAATCCAGGACAAAAGATGAGGAATTGGATTTCCTCAAACTCAAATTAGAACAAAGGGAAATGTTCATTGGAGAGCTAACAACTTAGCTTGCAGCCAGGATTGAGAAATTATCAACAACCAAGAAACAGTTGATAGAAAAAGAGGAAGAATGTCAAACTTCTAGGAAATAGAATGTTGTGTCCACAGTCTCTGCACAGACTGAGTTAACCTATTTTCCACTCAAACAACTATGGAATGACACTTGCAGGGAACTCATTGAAGCTAAAACATCAAATGAAGATTTAAAGACCAAGATGGAAGAAGAGAAGAAGGAAAGAAAATAATGGGAAGAAAATTTTTATAAGGAAGAAGGAAACAAATATAAATGTCTTGCAAAAATTCATATGGTCTGCATTATGAGTAAAAAATTACTTGCCTACAGGAGGCCCTCTCTTGCATATAGTGTGTTTTTAGAAGAGAAGTTCATTCGCTGGCAGCTGTCAAGGATTGCATGTGGAATTCCACATGAACTAAAAGATGAATTTGAATTCATGACAACTTACTCTTTATCCATTCCTGAGTAGAAAAATCTTCTATGTGAATTTTATCTTTGTAATTTTATGCTAGAGAAAAACACAGGATTTATGATCAATTTGTATGTGGGGGAGAGCCAACTCAATGCATTTGTCTCTATTCTGCAAAACCAAATTGCATGGAAGGAAAGGGAATCTAAGTTTTTATTGAAAGCTAGCTCAACTGGTCTCTGCATGAGAGCTCACTATGGTAAACCTTCTACCTTCCTCATACATTTTAGAACTCATGCCTTTGATGAGTGATTTAAGACACATTATTTTTCCATCTTACAAAAGAGAATTGATGCCTTTACCTCCTATGAGGAGGATAAGTTTGAAGATATTTATGAAGGATGCTCGAAGAGGTGGGAACTCCTTGTTGTTTCCTTGAGAAGAAGGGAAGTAATATCCCCTACAAATCAGATCTGGAGTTTAGAAAGGGAAAAAGTACTATGCACAATAATTCCTCAAATCAATGATACCTACAAGAAAATATGGATGGGAATGTGAACAAGGCCCCCTCTACTTCTCACCCCCATGTTTCCTTGGAAAAATAGAGAACCTCAAGATCCTACTGAATTTGAAGATTGGAGAGGAAAATAGAAGCAGGAGCTGGGTACAGTACCTCTAAGTTTAAGCATTGGAAAATCCAGTTTCAGCCATTTGATCTGAGTAATCAAATGGAATGCAGAACATATAACCCCACTTTTGAAGAATGAAGTTTGTAAAGGGACTTACAAACAAGTAAGTTTGGGGGAAATGATGAGGCCAGAATATGCCTAATTAAAGTATAATAAATGATTTCATCTTACTCTCCTTTTTATTAAGTTTGATTGCATTTTGTGACTTTTATTTGATCTAATATGAGTTAGGATGTAATTTTATATCTTTTGATTGATTTTGATTCTAATGTTTAAAAGCTCTGAAATTCCTGACAAAGTGTGTGTTTGAAATTTAGTTTTGTAATAAATTAGGTCTAATCAGTCGAAGAAATGAAGTATGTAGAATTCAAAATGTTTTCAGTAGCATCTGTTCCAACACAGCTTAGTTCTGGAACTTCCAAGCCAATTCTGAAACTCCATTACTTAGTCATCATCTAGTTCTAGAGATTTTAGACGTAATTTTGGAACTCCAGTATTTAGTTCCAGAATTTTCAGACTTAGTTCCGGAACTCCTGGGTATAGCTTTAAAACTCTCACAGTTTTGATCCTTAACGATTTCCTATGGTTCTGGAACTTCTCTGAAGTTTCAGAACTGATGGAAGTTTATCTATTTTAACCACATCCAGAGATTCTACATCAATGACCCTTTCAATCAGGAAAGGATGAGAAGATTTCTGAACACATATCTAGGGATAGTTATCTTACAGCTATCTGATCAGCCACAATCTGACTCAGCATCTATTTTGGGCACGATTCGATTTCATCATAATCGTAGAGACAACTATGATTGTAAATGTATATATAAGCAGACATGTAGTAGATATATAATAATAATAAATAGAGATAGAACAAAGAAGAGATATATAGACGAAGTACACATATCTAGTATGATTTGTAATACCGAATGTTTTATCAATAAATAACCATTCATGTTTGAGAGAATTTTGAGTTGTTAAATCCTGACTCAAGAGAAATAGCCTACTCCCCCAAGTACCAGGATATTCATTTATTTGGTATTTATATTTCCTAAGAAAATAGTTTACATTTGTTAATTTTGTATTTCTTTAATTCTTCCAATTTAACTCTGTTGTATACTTATTCCTGTAGGTTTCTAGATAGATTCTTATTTTTCTTACAATCATTTTTAAGCATTATAAGTTGTGTGTGTTTATTTCCAAAAGCAAGTGTGTTTACTTTTAGAAGAAAGTGTGTTTATTTCCAAAGCAAGTGTGTTTATTTCCATTCTGCAAAGTGTGTTTCTTTTCAGAAAATATTTCAGTGTGTTTCCTTTCAGCAAAGTTTTCATAGTATGATTTAAATAAGGTTTTACCAAGAAGTCCTTAAGACATTGAAAAGATCCCCTAGAAAATACAAAAACAACTACAGTCAACTACTAGATCAATAGGATTACTCTTGTTGCATATAGCTTTAGACACACCCCTGGTTTGAATATGACTTCAACAAGAAGTTGATTAAATGAAGGGAATAATGACACCCATCATCCACCGCATATACCGTCATGGACCTCTTGGATTTATTTGATACATTCATGAGACTTAAAAAATCTTAATAGAAGGCCATCAAAACCATGTTTGTACATAATATTGTCTATAATGACATAGTGAATGGATTGTAGAAGAAATGATCCTTTACTATTTTAGGATAGGTCTGGGGGAATTTTAGATTTCGAAAGATAGTCAAACATTTGAGAATATCATAAATAAATTAGATGATTGTTGATATTATTAATAGAATGGATTTTATTTTCATGTGAGGGTTGATCCAATCTATGAACAACTAAAAATAGTTTAGAGTTATCAGTTGATTATTTGGTTGATAAGGGGATGAGATATCCTAAAGAATCCATAGTGTCTGCAAATTTATTAGAGGATCATGGAACTTATTGAATTGTTTAATGATTGAATGCTTCGAGGATAAATTCAACATTGTCTTTATATTTTTGTAATATTTCATTTTTACATTGATAATCTCCTTTTATTTGATTATTGACAAGTTGTGAGTCTCCATAGATTTCTAATATTTGAACACCTAAAAGAATAGTGGTTTGAATACCCATTATTAAAGCTTCATATTCTATTGTGTTATAAGTACATTTGAAGTTAATTTTTAATGATAGTGGAATAAGATTCCCCTAGGGAGGTATGATGATGATACCATCCCCTCCCCTTTGCTATAATTTAGAACCTTCGAAGAAGAGGGTAATTTTGATATAATTGAATTCATGTTCGTCGATAGTGTTGCTAGATTCATTAGGAAATTGTTCATGAGGGGTTAAATATCAAGCAGGGGTGCTTCAACAAGTTGGTCTGAATTGGCCTGGCCCTTAATGGAATTTTTTGATATAAACTCAAGGTCAAACTTGGTCATAAGCATAATCCATCGAGTTATGTGGTCATTGTGATATGACTTGGAGTGTATGGTTTTGAGTGGGTTGAAGCTGGTGACAACGTAAGTTTTATGATTGAGGAGATAGTGGCATAGTTTAGTGGTTGTAAAGTAATAGACGAGTATAACGGGTTTCATATTCATGGAGTGTGTGACTTATGTAATATATGGTTTGTTCATGGATTTGGCCATCACGATAAGTGAGCATGGACCCAAAGGCATGATTTATAGTGGATATGTAAAGTTAGAATGGCTCCCCATCATGAGGAGGTATGCATATAGGTGGTTATAAAAGGTACTTTTTGAGCTCATCGAAAGATTTTTATAGTTAATATCCCCTTTGAAATCAACATCCTTGTGGAGAAGGTGATTAAACTATTGACAATGATCATATAGTTAAGATATGAAATGTCAGATAGGCTGTAATTTACCCTAAAGGATACACAATTGTTTAATATGTTATGGAGGAGGCATTTCAATAATTGCTTTAATCTTGGTTGGGTTTACTTCAATAGCTCAGATAGATATGATGAACCCTAGAATTTTACCTTGAGAACACTAAAAACACACTTATTAGGGTTAAGATGAAGGAAATATTAGATAAGAAGAATGAAAATTGAGTCACGGTAATAAAGATGGTATTTTCCTTTTTTATATTTCCCTAAGATATCATTAGTGTTGTCTTCTACATTTTTGTGGATAAGATCATGGAAGATATATGTCATGACGCATTGATAAGTGGATCATGTGTTCTTAAGTTCAAAGGGCATGAAGTGGTAACAGAAGGTCCCCCAAGGGGTAATGAAGGATGTTTTATGTTTATTTTCAGTGGTGATGAGGATTTGATTATATCAGGAAAATCCATCCATAAAGGATATAATTTCATGGCCAAATGTTAAATCGATAAGATGATCGATATTGGGAAGAGGGAAATCATCTTTTAGACAGGAAATATTGAGATCCTAGAAGTTGGTGAAAATGTATAATTTTCTTGAGGCCGTAGTGACAAGAATGATGTTAAAAACCCATTGTAGATAGTCAATGGGAATGACTAAATTAGCGTGGGTGCATTCTACAGATCGTGTGATTGAATAGCTTAGTGTTGGGATAAGTGACAATATTGTTTATGACGATGTTAGGATCGATACCTAGTATATCACTATATGACTAGGAGAATTTTTGACTATAATTAGATATGAAGGAAGTGAAATCATTTAATTATTATGGATTTAGTGACTAGATGAATTTAACTATACGGGGTTCCTAAGGGGTTCCAATGTTAATGTCAATGGTAGATTCATTGAGAAGGGTTGATGTGTCGAGTGGTAAGGAATTTTAAAGGAAATAGTTTTTCACTCCCATATGAGAGAGGATATCTTGATAATCATGAAATTGAAGGATATCGAGGGTGGGAAAATCTTACTCAATCATTTATGGATAAATGAGAGGAATTTTTCTGGTGACGTGATGGGCTTGATAAATAAAGGGTCTTAAGGAAATAACATTGACTAAAAATAGTTAGGTGAGATCGAGATTGTGTCATCAGTATCTATGGGATCATTAGATTTTGTGGATGGTGATGGTTCTAATTCTGCGATACATAGAGATGTGTTGTGTGCACATGATTCGGTAATGGGCCTTTCCTATCCTAGGTCGTATTTATCATATGGTTTAAGGGAATTTTGGACAATTAATTTTTGTATGCCTTTTTTGTAATAACCAAAACCAAATCATTTCCATGTGCAATTATGGAGGTAAATTTATGCAAATATTTGATAATATAAAGATTTGAAATGTGATGAGAAGGGCATGCCATGATGTTGATGAATTGACTGTGATGAAGGTCGGTTGATTACTCTGTATACATGGGTTTTTTTAGATATGCAGGGCCATAAGAGATGATGTCTTTGATGTAAGGCTTGTACATAGATTGCTTTTCTAGTCTACCATTCATCTTAGGTGTAGGTAGTGAATTAAGCATGAGGAGATGGTACTCCCCTAGTGAAAGGCACTTCATGATGTCACTGAGGGAGGAGTCATCTGGTAATTTGGATGATGGGATGGATATGATAATGGATGCTTCGTCAGAGGATTCTAATTTTTTATTTAGGTACAAGGACATTTTTTTGATGGTATGTCATATTGTAGTTGGAAAAGGGATTAGAATCCATAGGGAATGTGAATGTTTAGCCCTGGTGTTCATATTTAAGACATCGATGCAACATCAAAGGTCTTCCTAGCAGTATGTTATATTGGAACTCCTCCTCGATGATCTAAAAGAGTTCTCGAAGGGTTTTGATGGCAACTTTAAGAGGTAGAATGACAATACCTAACATGGGTGCGATTATGTCATTAAAATATCATAGTAAGTCTAGTGTTTGGGTGATAACAATATTTGGTAATCTAAGCTGGTTGAAGGTGATGGATGATATGATATTGATAGTTGTTCCCCCATAAATCATGACCATCTTGATGAGGAAATCATTGATCTTGATGGTGATGAAGAGAGGAAATTCATGATCCTGAGGCCGAAGTGATGGTATTTCGACAGAGTTAAAGGAGATGGCTAAAGTTTTTTTGAGATCACTTATAAAGTATTTGAAAGAGTGGGGATAATCTGAAGGTACTGAGATAGACTGAAGGTCTTCAATCATGGCTTATTTGTGTGAAGGTGATGTTGGGGTGTGGAGCCTGTTTTTGTTCTTCTTAAATCAATATTGAAGTGTGGAGTTCGAATTGGGAAGATGAAAGGTCATGACTATTTCTTTTCCAGCCATGGGAAGATGAAAGGTCATGACAATTTCTTTTCCAACCATGGGAAGATGAAAGGTCATGACTTTCAAACTTCTAGGGTCGGCTTTTGAAATTCTTAAAGGATTATAATCTTGTAAATAGAGGTGTTAGGGTATCTTGAAGATATCTTGTGTGTTCAAGAGGTCTTGAGTCTTAGTGATCAAGAGGTGATCAAGAGTGATTAAGGTTAATAAATTGGGTGTCAATTGTGGTTTAGATGTGGTTTAGCATCTTTGGAATTCTATTGTGAATTCATAACTGAGAGAAGATTGTGAGCGTTGTTTTACTCTTGTTGATAATAAAATCTGAGAAATTTCTTGGTGGATGTAACCCACGTTGGGTGAACTAAGTTAAATCTTGTCTTGTCTTCTTTTGTGCATTATTTGATTATGTTGTTATATTTTTGCATGTATACTTCTGTTATATAGTTTCCTACTACTGTGATTTGAGGAATTGTTTCCACATATTTTTTCTCTAATTCCTAAAAACTGGTATCAGAGCTTTGGTGGTTTTTTGTTGAAGTGGTAAATCACAGGGAAATTTTATCTTGAGTGGGAGCTATGGCGGATGATGGAAGATCAAGGGTTGAGAATTTCAATGGGTAGAACTTTGGTTTGTTGAAGATGTAAATGGAGGATTACTTATATCAAAAGGACCTCCATGTTCCTTTGGCTAGAAAAGCAAAGAAACCTACAGCCCTGTTGGATGAGGATTGGGAGTTGCTGGAGAGAAAGGAACTCAGGGAAATTCAGTTATGCATTGCATCTTTAGTTGCTTTCAACATGTCGCAAGAGAAGACCATGAAAGGTCTCATGAGTACATTGGGGAAGTTATATGAAAAACCTTCTGACTCTAGTAAAATATTTTTGATAAAAAAAGTTATTTAATATGAAGATGTTTGAGAATTGTTCTATTGCTATTCATTTGAATGAATTTAATACAGTTGTGAGTATGTTAAAATTGGTAAAAATTGACTTTGATGATGAGGTCGAGGCTTTGTTGATTTTTTTCTCCTTACCAGATATTTGGGACAACTTGGTTATGGATGTAAGTAATTCAGTCTCTAATAATTCAAAGTTGAAGATTAAGGATGTAATATGTGTGATCCTAAGTGAGGAAATGCGAAGGAAGAGCACAGGAGATTCTTCTACTTCTGGAAATGCTTTGACGGTGGAGAGAAGAGGGAGACAAAAGAACAGAGGGAAAGGTAACCATGGGAATTTGAATGATCGCGGAAGGTCAAAGTCCAAGAGTAAGTTAGAATCTTAGTAGTGTGGGAAGGTTGGTCATGCTAAGAAAGATTGTTGGGCTCTTTGAGATAAGAATAACAAGAAGGGGGAAACTAAAGAGGTAAATGTGCCAGTAGGTGATGTTTGTCAGGATGCCTTAATTCTTTCTTTGGATAATATTATTGATTCTTGGGTGCTAGATTCAGGGGCTTCTTTTCACGCCACCCCACATAGACACTACTTTATTTATTTTGTTCAAGGAGATTTTGGACATGTATATCTTGGTGATGATGAGCCATGCAAAATATTAGGGAAAGGTTATGTCCAAGTGAAAATGCAGAATGGGAACAAATGGCTACTTAAGGATGTCAGGCATGTTCCTAAGATGAGGTGAAACTTGATATCAGCGGGTTAGCTAGGCAGTGATGGTTGTATGGTAAGTTTTACATCGGATTCTTGGAAGGTTACCAAGGAGCTCTTGTGGTTAGAAGAGGTAAGAAAGCGGGTACTTTGTATTTAACTAGTGGTGCTGATTATTGTAATTTAGTTGTTACAGATGGAGATGCAACTTTGTGGCACTAGAGACTTGGTCATATGAGTCAAAAGGGCATGTAGATTATAAAGGACAGGTTTCCTAGATTAAAGGAGTTATATTTAGACTTCTGTGAGGACTATGTTTATGGAAAATAGAAGTGGGTGAGATTCCTCAAGGTTGGACCTACCATGAAGGAAGGTAAGTTGGATTTAGTGCATACCGATGTATGGGGGCCAACTAAGGTAAAATCTATTGGGTGTTCATGTTATTTTGTCACTTTTATTGATGATGCAAATAGAAAAAATTGGGTATATTGCATTAGAAATAAATATGATGTGTTTGAAACCTTCAAAAGATGGAAAGCCTTGGTTGAGAATGAAACAGGTCTCAAGTTGAAATGTCTCAGGTCGGATAATGGAGGGGAATATTACAGCAATTAATTTCTTGATTACTGTTTGATAAATGGAATCCACAGGAAAATGGAGTGTCAGAGAGAATGAAAATGACAATCATGGAGCATGCTAGGTGTATGAGGTTGCATGCAGGGCTACCACTCATGTTTTGGGCAAAAGCGGTGAGAACAATTGTTTATCTTATTAACAGAGGACACTCTATGGCTTTGGATGGAGGTACACCTAAGGAGGATTGGTCTGGTAAGAAAATTGATTACTCATTTCTTAGACTATTTGGATGTGAGGTATTTGTTCACATTAATAAAGATTATAAGACCAAGTTAGAGGCTAAGTTTGAGAAATCCACCTTTATTGGATATGGTGAGGATGACTTTGGTTTCCATGTTTGGAGTCTTAAGGACAAGAAAATAGTTCGATCTAGAGATATTGTCTTTAATGAAAAAATTCATGTATAAAGATCATTTGCAGGAACAGAAAGAGGAATCAAAGAAATAATACACATTGTTAGAGGACATTGTGAACAACAAGGTGTCCAAGGGGCCGGTTCAGGTGCAGCATGTTTCGAAATAGCCATTTTAGGAACCCCAAAAATACTGAGGTGAGAAGGTCTTTTAGGCTAAGAAGGGAACATTAATGATTTACTCCATATTTGAATTATTTATTACTCACTGATAATGGAGAGCCAGATTGCTTTGAGGAAGCAGTGTAGGTGGATACCAGGAAGAAGTGGGAGTAGACCATGGATGAAGAGCATAGATCTCTTATGGAAAACCAGAATTGGGATCTGGTGGAGCTACTCAAGGGAAATAGAGAATTCCAGAACAAGTGGTTGTATAGAATCAAAGAGGAAGATGAAGGTAGGAAAAGATACAAGGTCTGATTGGTGGTTAAGGGATTTTCATAGAAGAAAGGTATAGACTTTGATGAAATTTTTTCTCCTGTTGTTAAAATGACTTCTATTCAAACTGTTCTTGGTTTAGTAGCAATAGAAGACCTACACTTAGAGAAGTTGGATGTGAATACTGCATTCCTTCATGGTGAGTTTGAGGAGGAATTGTATATGCAGTAGCCATAGGGTTAGAAGGTCAAACAGAAGGAGAGGTTAGTGTGCAAATTGAAGAAGAGCTTGTATGGTCTGAAACAAGCTCCACGGCAGTGGTACAAGAAGTTTGACAGTTTTATGCAGGAGCAGGGTTACTCTAGGTGTCACTCAGACCATTACATGTACATCAAGAAGTTTCTTGATGGTAGTTATATTATTATGTGCCTGTATGTGGATGATATGCTTGTTACAGGGAAGAACATGTAGGAAATAAAGGTACTCAAGAAGCAACTAGGTGACTCTTTTGTTATGAAGGATTTGGGGGAAGAAAAACAAATCCTTGGTACAAGAATAACTCGTAACAGGAAAGAGAGGAAACTGGTGTTATCTCAAGAAGAGTACATAAAGAAGTTCTTGGAGAGGTTTAGTATGCAGGATGCTAAACCGGTTAGTACCCCCTTTGGCAGGTCACTTTAAATTATCAAAGGAGCAAAGTCCCAAGAGTGAGGAGGATAAAATCCAGATGTCTAGGGTATCGTACTCATCAGCGGTTGGTAGTTTGATGTATGCTATGGTATGAAAAAGACTAGAAATTACCCATGTAGTGGGATTTGTCAGCAGATTACATGAGTAATCCAGGAAGAGGAGCATTGGACATGCAATCTAGTAGATTCTTCAAATACTTGAGAGGGACCAGTAGTAGGTAGCTTTTTGTTATCGAGGGATCAGAGTTTTCATTGTACACGAATATGTTGATGCAGACATGGCTAGGAGATTTGGATGGTAGGAGGAGCACCATAAGTTATGTATTCACTATTGGTGGCATGACAACGGTGAGTAGGATTTCATAAATTTCAGAAGATTGTTGCCTTATCTACTACAGAGGTAGAGTATACTGCTACTACAAAATCAAGAAAGGAGATGATATGGATGCAATAGTTGCATGGAAGAGTTGGGTCATGAAGCAAGAGGATTGGGAGATTATTCAGTGAAAGTCAGAGTGCTAATTCATCTTAGCCAAGAGCTCTAGTATTCCATTCAAGAACCAAACACATATCAACTCAAGATATCACTTCATTAGATCAGTTTTGGAGGATGGACAAGTTGAAGTTAGAGAAGATCCATACAAGTCGGAATCCTACGCTGATATGTTGACCAAAGATAGTGACAAAAGAGAAGCTAGAAGGTATGTTCAACTTTGATTAGCCTTCAAGATTTATCTTGAAGAAGTTGAGAACAAGTCTCAGTAGGAAAGAGTCTCCAAGTGGATGAGATTGTAACAGTGGGTGTACAACTTGTTTTTTAGTCTTCTCAAGTGTGAGATTGTTGAAGATGTGGAGTTCGAATTGGGAAGACTAAAAAATCATGACCGTTTATTTTCCAGCCATGGGAAGATGGCAGGTCATGACAGTTTATTTTCATTGATTTTGGGAGGAATGCATGGCCATGGATTTCAAACTTCTAGGGTCAGCTTTTGGACTTATTAATAGACAAGAGTTTTTATCTTATAAATAGTTTATCTTAGGGTATCTTGAATATGTCTTATTGTGTTCAAGCACGTCTATGATTCTTAGTGTTGCATTAGTGTGTTGAAGAGCGATCAACTTTTAGCAATTGAGATGTCACATTGTGGTATAAATATGGTGTAACATCTTTGGATTTACTCTTGTAGAGTATGTAACCGAGAGAATAATATGATATTTGTATTCCTCTTGGATTGATAATAAAGGATATGAGGATGGCTTGCTTCTGATGGACGTAGCCCACATTGGGTAAACCAAGCTAAATATTGTCTTGTCTTATATTGTGCATTGCAGGCTTATATTTATGATGGTATGTTTCTACATGTATCCGTTTGCTATATAGTTTCCTACTGCTATGATTTCGATCCTAATTGTTACACATCGATGTCTATTACTATCTCTAATTCCTTTTAGTGTTTCATTTGAATGAGTTCATAAAGTGAAATTTTTAGTAGGAGCACCGGATGTACATTATGAATCCCATTATCTAAATTTTGTCACTGTGGTGGAAGATAGTGGAGAAGCAAGGATGGAGAATTTAGTATTTAATTGTGATGTTTGATTAGGAGTCTTAGGGGAGAGAGATATGGAAAATTAGATTTATCTTTAGATGAGGAAGAGGTGAATTTTTGAGGTGGAAGGATGGCGATGAAGGTTTTACGTTTATTTTATTTTGAAGGATTCGACTCATGGGTATGTGCTTGGGTACTAATGTGGATAACATTGATTTGGTGGGGAAGAAGCTTACTAAAGGATTATTCAATAGTCATGGATGATGAAATTGCAAGTGTTGGGTGAGTTTTATTTGGTTTGTGTGACTCTGGAGGAAGAAGACCTCTACTTTTAAGTTTCTTAATAGTTGCGTGAAAGGATTTACAATCCTCTACAGAGTGTCTTGATGTTTTATGGTAATCATACAAGGCCTAAAATACTATACCAAGAAGTTTTCTAGCCTTGAGAGTTGGATGGTTTAGGAGGAGGCAACACTATGAGTGATTTATGAAGAAGTTTCTCTAGAATTGCTTCATAGTGTCCTTTTGATGCAGATGTTAAAGGAAACGATGTCTCTTTTGTTTTGGTGATCACATAAGGCTTTGGATTTTATGTGGGTTGTTTAGTTTTTTGTTAATGAGTAGTTTTTGATTGTTTGATGGTGATAGGTGACTTGGATTAATGATGTGGCCCTAGGATAGAGGGTTGATGTTTTTCTCTTTGTATAGGGGAAGTTGAATGATTTATGTTTGTGAATTTTTTAGATGGGGGTGGAATAAATTTTTTGAAGTTACGTGGGTGATACTGGGACACCAAATTATTGTATGAACCCTTCATTATTTGAATAATGGGTTATCTTTGAGGTGTTTGTGAGGAGCTATTAGATGAGCTAGAAGGGGATGTACTAGTATTGGATGAGGAATATTGATTCTTGATGACAAGCTTATGGGATACTTTTGATTTTTTGTTGGGTTTCGGTTTAGGGGTATTACTAAAAGATGTGGACATAGTTTCATTGATAGAAATTGTCTTATTAAAGGTGTTATAGTAAGGTGGTATTGTATATTATTTTATTGCGGTTGACTACTTGGTGGGGAATGATTCAGAAATGGTTGTTTGAAGACATCAAGGTTATGATGTTGGGGTGTGTTAGGATTATCTAATTGCAGTTCACCCTTATCAATCAAATCTTGGAGGATGTTGCATAACGAAAGATACTTTTCGAAGTCCTTATATTTAACTATATATTATTTGCAATAGTTTTTATCCCTATACCAAGAGGGTTTTAAAACATAGGTGTGCATGGAAATGAATAGGAAGAATAGAAATCATGATTGCAGTGAGGAGTTTGTCGAAAACCACAATGTATGATTATCCTATGGGGTTATAGCTATGTTGATTTCAAGAGCATTTGGTGTTTGAACGCTTCTTGGAAGTGGATTTAATAACCACAACATTGGATGATGATTTCGATTTAACAGGGTTGGAGGATGGTTTGGATGAACATTTGGGTTTCGGTTTCTTTGGTCTAAGTTTGACTCTGGTTTCTTTAAGAGCACAAAGTTTGATTTTACAAGCCATGGTGAAAATTTCGTCAAACTTTTGAAAATATTGTATTTGGAGTTTGGATGAAATGTGTTTAGTGCATGAACGGGAAAATAATTTGATTAACTATGTTTGTAGGAGTGACAATGATATTTGGTTATTTATACCCCTCCAATGAGCAAAAAAATCTATGATAGACTCACATTCAAACTATTAAATTTCAAATAAGTTGGTAATTGTGATTTTTCATGCAATGTTGATAAAAAAGTGTCCAAAGATGACTTGGGTAAGCTGTGAAAATGAGAAGAGAGAGTACTATAGGATGTTGTTATACCAGTCCAAGGTAGGGTAGGCTAGAGACATGGAAAATTTCCTAAAAATTAAGTCTTGATCATGTGCTATAAGATAACAAGCATGAAAAAAGGCTCATATATGTTGTTTGGGTTCTTATTTTCTATAGAATTTGAGAAATTTTGGAAGCTCCTAGTGAGGAGGATAATATTTTTAAGGTATAGATGGGTGAATAGGCTCATTTCATATTTGTTCATATGAAAGTTGGTGTATTTTTAGGGCCCATAAAAGTGGTTTCAAGACTGGATATGCTATTCATCAAATCCTGAAGACAGTCTTTTTTTTACGGTTGTTGTTTGCTAGAAGAGGATGAGCTAGGTTGGTTGAATGGAAATTGATTATAATATTGGTACGGTTGATAATGTTGAGGGTTATTTTGTTGGAATGGGATTTCTACTGGGGAACATATGTAGGGATGTTGTAAGTGGGTTGTGAGACTAACAGTTGTTATGGTTGGACGTATTGATATTGGATAGTGTTGTATGTATTCAAGAGGGGTTGTGAGTTCTGTGGTATGTGTTACAAGGGAATATATGTGTGGACAAGTGGATATGAATATTGGGGTTTTTTGTTGGAAAGGAATAGAAGTGACAACAAAGGGTTGTGATTATTTTGGAATGTTTTGGAAGGTAAAAGGTTGTGAATTTTTTGGTACAAATTAGGAAGAAGCAAGTGGTTGTGATTGAAGAGGTGTGTATTTTGAGATAAGGGTGTCGAGGAATATAGTGAAATGGGATGAGTACTGGATATAGCACTAGTATTGATTAAAGGTATGGATGTGGGTGTAGTGCACCTCCAATTCTAGCTCCCTTACTTAGTGATCAATTTGGTGATTAGTTCGTGATTGGAGAAACCTAATAGAATAGTACTATGAATTTTTTTAAATTAAATCAAAGTGACTGTTTTGTTTCCCCTTTGTGACACCTTTCCCTTGGTAGGAAGGTTCACGAGGCTCGCGAAATCCGTTTACCACGTATACCCTCACCACTTGGTTTTGAGTTAGTATGGTTGATCTTTGTAATCTAAAGATATTCGAACTATATTAGGATAATGCTTATATTGCTCAATTTATAAAATACTTGTATATTATCTCGTTGTCTTTATTTGGAAGAAACTAACCTGACTTAGCATGTTTTGTGTGAGAATCAAATTTGCTAGTATTGTTAGCATTACTTATTGTTATTCATTTGTTGTGATGAATTTTATTGATATGATGATATTATGATGGCGTAGATTAATATATATTATTGTTATACGGTATTCAATAATGATCATGATTTTGAGTTACATATTGTTGACATTTGGATCGTACTTTGATGTATCATTGGTAGAATAGATGTGGTTGAATTTTATTTAATTAATATTTATAGTTATATTTTCATCATGATTTATATGGATATTTTTTTCATATCGATCATATTTGAGGTTTTCCTTGAGTGTGAAGGAATTTCTAGGTTGCACCACTTAGCGAACATGGGACTCAGTTGTAACACTACAAAGTATGCGAAGAATCATCAAGCAAAAATATTTTATCTCACCTTGTTTCATTTTGAGTTATTTTATGATTGGAGGTAAATTTGGTTTTTTTGGCATGTGATGGAGTTATTTATTATTTTTTTATTATTCCATAACCTTGTGCACTATGGTAAAACTTCATTACTTCATTGCTCTCCTAAATTATTTTTTCTTCGTGATAATTAGGCCCTTGTGAGTGATTATTGTAATGACATGTTTTATGTATTAAGCATGTGATAAGGGATGTGTTGTGAATGGGTAAACAATTTTTTGGGGACCACTTCTCACATTGGAATCTCCCATTCAAACACAAAACCCGAATTTACCCTTTTAGAGCATTTTTGAAGGCTTGTTTGGAAAGGTAAGGGTATTCCTTACCTAAAATTTGGTCCATGGAACCTAACATATGGGTTGGGGATGCTTTTTGTGAACCCAAAAATCCTCTTCCGCACTCTACCCTCTTTCTAGTCACTTTCTTAATCTTCTTTCCATGTTTCACATGTGTGGTTTTTGTACTTTGTGTATGTACTTTAGAGGCTATGCGGGATTTTGTTCCCTTGTTCATTTATTGTTTTGGGAAGTGTCGAAAAATTCTAGGCATGGAGGATTGCTTACTTGGAAAGGTGACACATGTCACCCTCCCATGGGTTTGAGAGTTGGAGAGATTTCCCTATTTCTTGTGGAAATTTTATTGTTTGGGGGCTTTCTCGTAGGGAACTTTGGTGGAGATCTTGGTAGCTTGAGGAGGAGAAAAGAGCTAGGATCTTGTGGAGTTAAGAATGAGAGTTGAGGTAGGTCTCAGTCCTCAATTTTTATGTTTTAAATAACTTGTTAAATGTGGATGTGGTTGTTGTTCTAATGGTTTGTTTTGTTGGGTTTGGTTTTGGGAACCTTGAACTTGTTTTGTTTTTTTACCTTGGGTTTCCAATTTCATTTTGGTTGATTTTCTTCTCCGCTCCATTTGGAAAGTTTATTTTAGAGTGGGAATTTGGTTGGGAAGGTACCCCCATCTTTATGGTTTCTTGGAGAAGCCATGGATGTCTTTCCTATTGCAAGAGGATAAAATGGATCTAATTGTTGGTTTTTTGAGAACACTATTAGAGATACTACTTGGTGGTTATCTTATAACATTTGGTATTATATACTTGGGAATTTTGTGGTCTTATTTCCTTCCCCATTACCACTTGTTCTTGGTGTTTCTCTTTTGGTGGAATTTGGATGTTGGTTAAGTTTTCATTTGTTTCTCTTGGCTATTCATGTTTTAAGTTCTTTGTAAAACCTTGTTTATTCCACTTGGCATTCCTTGTAGCATGATACACCCATTTCCCATTGGCTTGGGGGAGGATAGCATGCACTTCCTTTGGGGAGAGAGAATTTGATGATTCCTGTAGGTTGGAAGGCATATCAAGCCCTCGTTTTGGTGGTGCTTAGAGCTTGTTGATAGTGAAGATTGGATTTATTTGTGGTATCTTTTGGAGTGATGGATGGAAGATTGGAAATTTTAACATGTTGTTTCCATTTGAGGGAGGATTTTCCTCTAATATTTTATACAGATAAGTAAGTTTCCTTGTATGTAGTATATATAGAATTATTATGACAGGTGAACACTGTAGCTACCTAAAATCCACTTACACAGTTTTATTGATAAAATTGTACTAAATATCCTCTTTCCTATCATTTACTTTATAATTAGTGATTTTCCACTAGTTAAATAATGTTTCCATCTATTTTTTTCAATTACTGACACTTTGTTAATTAACTAGCCTTTATCATATTTGGGATGCCAATTAACGACATGTCGTTAGTTATAATCCTCTTCGCAAAAATTAATTAATTATTATGGGTTAATTAAGCATTTTTAACAATTTATTTAATCAATAAACCATTTTATTGTCTAAATATCTCTTTCAAATGATTCAAATCATATCAAATTTCTCCTAAATCACCTCCAAATAGCCTACAAATCTTATTCTAGCCTATTAATTAATCCTAGTTGATTAATTAAAGCATCCTCCAACTCCCATGAGTTGATAATAACTTATTAATTCCTCTAATAAAAATTAGCAAGTCTAAATATACTTTATCCTTTATACCACATTCATTGGGATTCAAACTTCTCCTAAATGGAAATATATATAAACGACCCTCCTACATCCTTCACACCTTACACCATACTTTTGATTGTATTATCATATAAAACATATGATTAAGAGCCTTTCTCCATTGATGGAATAGCTTGCTCATCTTTGCATCCATTTCTTCATACTTGATTAGTAAAGGAAGATCTAAACATGGCCTTAGAGCCATTTTAGTGAGATTCTTTCATCATATTGAAATAATAACATAAATTGTATTGCTTATGATCTTCATAGGTTCATATTTTTAAAGGAAATCATACATTTTAGTAGGAATGACTTGTAGTTAGATGATTTATTTCATGTTATTGCATATTAGCTTTCCATTAAGCTCTAATCATGATGGTTCTATAGTAAATTTATCTTTGCTTTGAGACTATTAGGTGGTAGCCTCTTTTAATTGGCATATTAAATTTAAAATGAACATATTTGACATGCCTAGTGGGACCTACTCCATTGTCCTTTGCATTCATTTTCAATATTTTTAGATTAGTTTCAATTTTTTCTAGCTAACCCTCATTTTTAGCATATTTTAGATAAATATGGTGCTTCTTAACTAGATTAGTTGAGTTTGCCTTGTTTTTTTCTCTTTGTAGATATGAAGGAGGTGAGGTGCTGCCAAATTTGGATCAAATTGACAAAGTTTTGAGCTTTTTTACTTTCATTTAATCAAATCTTGTGTTTTCATGCTTACATAGGTGCCTTGCACTAGTGGGAAGGAACCTTGCAAAACTACTTTAAGGATTGCACTAGTGAGAAAAACTACGTGCTACCATTATCAAGCTTATGCTACCACTTAATAGGATTGCATTAGTAATTCTTGGTGTGTGTTTTTGATCAACTACATTTTTGTTGCTCTATGTATGGCATGCACTACTGCACTATAAGCTTGCACTACTACTTACATGGCTTGCATTATTGCTCCTCTTCCTATGCTAGTGAAACACTTTTTGTGTTTTTGTCTCACACCTGCATCTGTGACACTATCCTTGCACTAGTGGAGAGCTTCCTTCCGCTAGCGGGATTATCCTAGTGCTGCTGCTTTAATCCATGTGCTACTTCTACTATGTTAATTTTTGGCTCAGGTTTCAAGGCTTTAGATTCTAAATTTCTCTGTTTCTACTATTTTACAAGTTTTCCTAACTGCTTTCTGTAGGTTTTAACATTTTTAATCAGATTTGTAACATGTTATTAAGCTTTAATGAATATCATATTTCCATGCTTTTCTTAAGTTAGAATAAAGTTTGTTTATGCTCTTCTCTTGCACCTTAGGGTGATCTTGAGAATAAAATTAGCTTTAGTTTTAATTTTTATAACATTTGGTTGATTGGAAACTTAATCTTTCAGTTTTTGCTTAAGGGAATGGACAATTTGTCAATTTTTGTTTAGATTTCATTTGATTTAAATTTTTGGTTTTCATTTGTCTAGCTGAATTAAATCATTATGTACGCCATTCTCTTTCATCCTTGGACAATCTTGAGAATCTAAAGAAAATTTGATTCAATTTCTATAGGAAACTAATAAATCATTTATGCGCAAGACCTAACACTATTCAAATACTTGGTATCTAAACAAACTCTAACTAAAAGTGTGTTGCAGTTTGCCAAAGGTGTACACAAACCAGATATTTAAAGTAAGATAACAAACACCCCACTTTTTTCAACACAATGTATTTACATGTTTCAATTAAGAGCTATTTCTTTTCCACTTTAAACTAGAGGAAGTATCTTGGCATAAGCCATAAAAATCATTATGAGGATTACCCCAGGAACCCAAAAGTAGTCCACAACTTGAGAGAACCGGTGGACCAAATAGATAGTGCCCCGCTACCCACTTGATTAGCTGAAAATCCATATGAGAAAAGCTTCATGTTTCCCATATGGGGCCCCGTTCATTGATTTTATTGTGGGTTAATGGTCTATTATCTAGAATCAATTATAAAAATGTGTACCTCCTTTAGGAAAGAATTGGTGAGTTTGTTAACAAAAGCCTAGGAAATGATTTTACATTGGGGTCATTTTGAATTGATCCATCATGTTCCAAAGATTTGTCACAAAGCAAGAAATTTTTTTAGATTCAAAACCTTGTTATTAAAACAAGGAGATATTCCATTGAATTTTAAACTATGTGTTATACATCACGCAACTTACAAAGTATTACTTTTCCCTAGTTTTTCACTTGTCCTAAGACAAGTTGAAATTCTACCAAAGTGCCACCACGTATTTTTCACCACCACATGGTATACTCCCTTTTTTATCATTTCCCATTTTGGGGAAACAAATAACATACATACGTAGTCCTATCAAGATTATGTCCACCACTTTTGCGCCCACTTACATCCTTCCTTATTGTGACTGCGATAGTAAGTGTTGAAAGTGTGTTTTGTGAAGAAAACAATCCTTCTTATAGAGTTATGAAAATTTGATTGGTGAAAGTTAATGAGTGATAATGTATGATGTTGTTGTGATGTATTTAACTTGAGTGAGGCCTTTGGAGGATTGAATAATCATAGTGATGAGTTTGGAAGTCTTTTATGTGCTTCGTGATGGGGTTTTGAGCCATTTTTGGCTTGTTTGGTTGTTTTACTGCATGACCAACCTACATGGGTCCATCTTATGAGTTTTTATTAATATATTGTTATATTTTTATGTTTTTATTGTTCAATATCCCTGATTAGGACTGACTTATGTTATATTATTGATTTGAGAAGCATATAAAGTGAGAATTTTGGTTCAAATTTGAACTAGTGAATTAAGAGGGAAAAGTGTGAGCTACTTGAGAGAGTGTGAGTGGTGCAAGTGATTAAAAATAATATTTGAGAGACTATGAAAAAATATGAGGAGATTTAGAGAGCTTATGTGTAATGGTTTTTTATCAAATCAGGTCATGAAAGTCCAAGTTTGAGTGAGTTATAAGAAAGAGGATTTTAAGGTGTGTGAGCTTAAAATGTGATCTTCATCAGTTATGGCATAAAAGTTACATTATATATCCTCATCCAAAGGTTTTTTATTTGTGCTTGATCATATTAGGGGGTTGTATCCTCCTTGTGGATTTAGTGCTTCAAAAATTTATGGGTTAGTGCTCCTTGTAGGGTTGGTGCTCTACTAAAATAGGGGTGGGTGCTCCTTGGGAAGTTAGTGCTTCACTAAATTTATTTTCTTTGTATTATATAAATAAATATTTAGTGGGTTTTCTTCCCTTTTAGGTGTTTTCAATTATATCTTATGTTCTTTTATACTCTCTCTTGGTTGTGCTTATGTGGTTGATTATTTCATGGTGTTAATTTCACATTAGTGGATGGATGAATGTTAATGGTGCATAAAAGTTAATATGAAAATGTTTAAAGGTTTAAAGAACTAATTATTCCCCAACCATCTAAGTTCATTATTCTTCTAACACTAGTATCCAAACTCCCTAAAAACCCATCATAACCATCCAACCTCCATATCATCCTCCATTCCCTTAAAATTTCCTATAACCCTCCAAACCTCTATCATACCCACCCACAACCTACCTTCAAACCTCCATCGACCCCTAATATCCAAGTAATCATCGATCCTTTATACCCCACACAGATCCCGTCAAACTTCCATCCACTCTTAAAATCCAAAATCCCTCGAAACATGTCATACCACTCTATTTTTCATACCCTTCCATAAAACTCTCTTCGAAACTCCATCAATCCCTAGTCTTCATCCAATCATCCATCCTTTATACCCCTCACACATACCATCCACCCTTAAATTCCAACACCTCATCCATCCAACACTCTAATATCCTAACTCTCTAAAAACCCATCATAACCCTCCAACTTTCATACCACCCTCCATTATCTCCAAATTACCTATAACCCTGTAATCTCTAACCCATTTAGAAACCTCTTCCATCTAACTCCTCCAACCCTGAATCCTATTTGATGCCCCTCCACAACCTTACTTCAAACCTCCATTTGCCCCTAATATCCAACCAATCATCCATCCTTTATACACCTCACATGTCTTATCTAACCTCTTTCCAAAATCCCTCAAAACTCATCATACCCATCAAACCTCCATACAATCCTCCATTCCCTCCAAATTTCCAATAACCCTCCAATCTCTAACCCAATTCAAAACCTCTTCCATATAACTCCTCTAACCTCAAAAGCAATTTCATAACCATCCAACCTCCTTTTGAAATATCTTCAATCTCACCGTAGACACAAAATCATGCACTTGGGTACATTTATATGTCCTAAAATACTAGCAATTGACAACTATCTTTGGCCTCTTTTCTTTGTCTCTTGTTTTCAATTTGGTCTTACACACCCTACAACCTAGTCAGATATTTACTTATTTATTCAGACACTAGTGCCCAACTAGGATAAAAGTGCTCAGGTGCCCTTGTCCCCTCTAGGCACCCCTGACCCTTTCTCATCTTACTCGATCCTTTTAGGTATCTTTAATCTTTTGGGAATTTTTTTCACTTATGGGTTGTCCTTCCAGTTGTTAATTAGAAAATTCAAATAAGGGAATCATATAAGTACATTAAGCATTACTCTTATCACCTACAATTACATTCAAAAGAAACCTAAAGCACTAAATGGCATCCATCTAGCATTAGATCAAGGGAAAAGGGCTGAAAATCTACATAAATATCATAAGAAGGAGAATTTTATTCTATTCCATCGACACATTATACTACATTGATACATTCGAGCTACATCTCACTATCAAGTGCTACTTACGCAAGGGAATCCGAGGGAATAATTTATACAAATGCGCACAAGAAATACATGGTTTATGAGATGTAGTGCAATTCTTGGTCATAAGTTCACTCTCGTGGTGACCATCAAGGTCAATCCATATCCACATTCTACATTTTATTTTTTAGGTTTGATACTGATTAACTAAAATATGAAATTATATTCTATCTATCTGAGTTAACTTAAGCAAGTATGATAAATATAATAATTGACAAAAACTGAAATATGAATGCTAAGTAGTTTTATTTTTTATATTTGAATGAAATAAGAAAATTAGAAATATAATGGAGAAGGCACTAACTTAAAAATGACTTACCTCCCTGAGGTTTCAGGACTAAATAGGTTGATGCACGGATGAAGTACTGTTGATGGTACAACTTAGGAATCTGAAGTGAGTGAATATTTGACAAGACTAGGGCACCTAGAAGAGGATCAGGGTACCTTTGGGAACCCTATTCTGTAGTATGGGCAATCTGGTCTACATAACAACTCAGGACTTGAATTTGGAAGTGTCATAAGATCTTCACAATGTCTCAATATTTATCATGTAATTGTTACAACAACTTCGTTGATGACTCTGTAAACCTATAATGAATATTCACCTACAAGACCCCACACAAATCATCAAAACTATAAATAAGAAAGATGCATATGAAGGGTTTAGAGTGACCTTAGCAACCATAATGGTGGAGTTAAGAGTAATTATTGCACTACATCCTAGACCCAATGTAGTTATGTGTGCTTGTGTGTACAATAGTTTGCCTAGGGATCCCTAGCGCTAATGACACAAAGATAGCAAACAATATCTAGATGTAATGAAAAATGGTGGATGGAATAGAATATAATTTACTTTCTTATGTAGTGTGCATGATGCAATGATTCCCAAATGAAATCCATTGGCTTAGTAGATTGCAATCCATTAGTAGTAGATAGTCTCCCATAAGATAGTAAGTATTTTATATTTATATATGGATCTCTTGCTGAAATTTTGACACTAATGACCTAACATGTCAACTAGTACCTAGATCAATGAGAGGAAAAATTACAAATTCTCAACTCAAAATTCTAAATTAGATGCAATTTCTACTGAGACAAGGGCTCCTAATATAAGGACATGGGTTCTTATGGGCACCCCAATTCTACCCTATGTGCCCTAGTCAAAGGCTAGAGATAAAAATTGACCAAATAACAACACCTCAGACTCCCTGGGAGACGACCAGACCTATGAAAACAACTTATTACTATGCAAGAAAAATGACGATGATGACCAAATAATTGTTTGCAAGACAAGGAGATGGGTCATTACTGAATATTTTTTTATGCGAGATCCATATATAAAACAACATACTTGGTAGTATAAAAGTAAAAGTAAGTGTGTGATTTTGTGACTACATTTTACCCCACTTTATGTTGGTTAAAGGAAAGCTCGGTAACATAAAGTAGATAGAGATGCTTTCCTGAGATAAATTTGGAGAATCCCATGTTGTAGTAGAATGCGTAAATGTGGTATTAAAAGTGTGTTGAATCATGAATCAACTTGTTGATCCATGGAACATTTTGAAAAGTGTAATGTAATGATGAAGTGTACTAAATGAGATTGATTATTTTGAATGCATATGATGATGATGGGTATGGGATTGATCAACTCCCAATCGAAATGTGTATATATGAAAAAATGATCAGAGGATTTAGGTGTCCTTCTGCTAGAGGAAAAGTGTAGGGATAAAAGTGTGTTATTCTCCAATCTCTAACTACATCTTAAAGATCTAGTCACTGTAGATGGACATAAAACAAAGATTTGTGGTTTTTTGGATCCAAACAATTTCAATCAAATAGTTGACCCATATAGTAGTGGTATAGGAAAGGAAATATTTCCCCCACTCCATGGGTGTTGCCACAATGTGATGTCTTCAAAGTTAGGTCATTTGGAAACAAACACGAAATGTATGATGGCTTCCAAGTTAGGTCATGTGAAATCAAAAGAAAAATGTAGAATAACTTCCTAAGTAAGCTCATCTGGGAAAGAAATGGATGTAATATCCCAAGTTAGTTCATCTGGGAGTTCACACATAACTCTGAAGTTAGGTCATTTGAGATGCCAATTGTGTTGAATTTGTATTAATTGAATGATATGATTTTGATTGTTATAAATTTGAATGTGTTGATTGATTGATTGATTAAATTTATTACTCATAGAGGTATTTTCTGCAAGGTTCCCCCAAGTTATACCATTTAGGGGAATAGATAGAAACTGGTGAATGATCTCATAGAAAAATTATATATTTGTTACCCCCAGATTAGGTCATTAGGGGGAATTAATGGTGAGATGTCGCGTAGTGAATTAGTAAATGTTTGAAAATGTTGGATTTGTAATTTTGATTAATCACATGGTAATGTTATGGGAATTATAGGATAACCCCAATGATATGTCCCCCCTTTTGGTGAAAGGGGAAGTGATGAAAAGAATGAAGGCTAAGCTGAAAGTAAGCAAAAAATAGATATAAAGTGATAGAAATCACAAAAAATGTATGAATCGGATGGAAAAAATTCAATGGGAGATAATGTATGTGTAATGTGTATGTGATGATGGTAGGTAGAATCCTAAAAATAAAGCTACAAATGGGGTGTAAATTGGAGTAGAAATTCTCAAGATATGACAAAAATAATGTGGTGTGTATTAGTTGTGAGAATAAGCACAAAATCATGACTATAGTAAAGTAGGTGAAAAAGTAACTATAAGTAGTGAAGTGAAAAATTATTTAGTCACTTCTTTTTTTGTTTTTAGGATTATGAGATTGAGCACGAAGTGAGTAAAAATTCTGCAAGTGAGAGTAGCGTGTCCTAGTCGGCTTGAGAGGGTGGCGACCGTTGTAGCATCACGTACAACTACGGAGTTGGTAAGTGCATTGTTTTTCAAAACAATATGGTGTAGTAGTCATTTTTATTGAATTTTTTCAAATTTAATAATTTTAATTTTCTTAGTGTTTTGGACCTGGACAATAGCAATGAGGGCATTAGTGACCCCTGGGACAGGAGCACCCATAACTGGGCACTAATGTCTTGATCCTGGGATCCCCAGTCCTGCATCTAGGCGTCCTAGTCAAGAAAGTGTGTATGTGTCATGGAATGGTGAAAATCAGATTTTTAGTGTCTAGTAATGTGATAAGAAATTTTGTTTGGACTTGTATAGTGTGCTAATGTTATGACTGTTGTCATTTTGTGTTGTGTAGAGGGATATTCACTCAAGGGAATCCCATGCTTGTCGTCATATGAGTACTTTGCTTGGGATAGGTTTTTCAGATAAGGATTTGGGTGTTATGGACTATGTCAACCTGCGACACATAACACGGATGGCGGATGTGCCCCATAATATGCCTATGTTGCTTGTACTATGTGAGAGATGTTGCACATATATGAGTACAATTTGGTTTTCTATGGGTGAGATGATAGTTACCTAGGAGGATATGTACCACATATTGCATTTGCTAGTTATTGGATAAAGCATACAAGTTATGTCATTAAAGGATACAAAGAGGAATATGTGAGATGTTAGGTGTTATTTTGTGGGGACTTGAGTACCTGTTGAGGCCCATATTATTTTAGATGTTATCTTGATATCTGGATTTCTACAGTTTTGGAAGTTAATTACAGTTGTGATTACTTCATCTATTGTATTGGAGGGAGGATGTGTAGGCATCTTGTATAAAATACATGATATATGACAATGGATAGAGGAGGAGGGTACTCGATATGTGTGGGAACAGTGTGTGTTAGCCCACCTATATAGAGACATATACCTATTTACTCATGATGAGCAAGGAGGTGGGATGGGAACTGCTACGCTATTACACGTATGGGTGTATGAGCACATAGCAGTGATGAGACCAGTTGGAGGTCCACAAGGAGAGTCGGCTAGGCTAGAGATGTATGTGAGGAGGTGGATTAATATTCATGGGTGTATGATGGACATAGATACCTACATGACACTGATAGAGAGGATGGGGCCTGAGGCAGTTACATGAAGCCCATACCATGACTATAGAGGATGTTCTGAGGATGTTGTATAGTTACAATGTATTATGAGGACTATGTGGTTAGAGGATCGATTCCCAGATACACACGAGAGTTTCTAGGTAGAGAGAGTATCACAGAATTTTGACATGGCTCAGGACATGCCCCCATAGCCATATATATGGTTGAGAGTTATTAGAGCACCTAGGAGGGTTGGAGTTAGACCAGGGCCCACATGAGAACAACTAGTATTTCCTGGGCCAGATGAGATAGACGCGGTGACAAAGTTGATAGATTCTGATGATAAGGGTTGTATAGAGGAGTATCACACATGGTGAGTGACACATCGATGGGTATTTTTGTTTCCATTATTCGCAGACATAGTGGGGTTACCGTAGGGAGGAGGATGAGAGGGGGGAACACATGCCCCTGACAACATGGAAGTGGCTATAATGGAGCATGAGTATCTATATATAGCTATGTTGTGTGTTTTTTTGTTTTCCTATGTGATAACGATGGTTATCTAAGTTGTTTTGTTTTTTAGGTGACCCTTATTGGTCCTTCATAGTAGACACATCCATCCACACATTGATTCATAATGTGTCGATCAATGTTTTTCATGGAGGAATACTTGAGCGTGTGGACGATATCACAGGTGAGCATGCCCATTTATTTGAACTAGTTGTCGTAGCAATAACAACATGTACTATATTGCTAAGAGGGAGGGATGCGGCACATGAGGGGACATTATGAGCCAGAGAGGCATTGGGTAGTGGTCCCTTAGCGTATGATGTATTTGCATGATACGTGGATTATAGAGTCAATTTTCATAACTATCTATGGAAAACACCTTATTACGTAGGAAAGTGGAGAAGTATCGAGCCCATGAAAAGTAACAAAGTGTTAGTGGTGAGGCATATAGTTGTAGGGATATCGATGTACCTGAGAGAGATAGTGATGATGAATTTTGATTGGTATTATTAAATATGATGTAGGGGAGTTTCCCTTAGTTATGAAATATTTTTCCAATGATGGTTGTATTCTCTATATATGCATGGACACATATGATTTATATATGATGATTTTATTTTTTGGTGTATCGATGTTGTATTGTGATCGATGATGTATGATTTGGTGATTAGTGTTGCAATGTATGTGATGGTTTTTTGTATATTGTTAATGTTTATTGATGTATATTTGTGCAATAATGACAAATAGAACATGCAATAGAAAATATATGTAATGTGAGTGATGAGCTAAGTGAAATAATTATTAAATGTAATTTTTAATGCATAATTCATATGAGGATTATAGTATAATGAATTTAAAAAGAGATGATGTATGATTATCGAACTAACATGTTATGATGAATGTGTGTCGTGATAATGTAATATAATTGTAATATGTTAGTGTGATAAATGGGGGAGAAGTAGCGATGCCCCTAAGTGTATGGATGTTTAGGTTAATTTAATTAATACCCCTCAGTAGTCAAGAATGAACAAGGGAAAGAAAGATTACCTCATCTTGAAATGATTGAGTGTGTTAGATGAAACGACGAATCGAGTGATGAAAGGATCTTATAAAAAAACCCTTAACAGTTATGTAATAACCGTAAGAACAAAAGTACGTCATCAGAGGGTAAATTGAAAAAAATCACCTAGTAGAGACTAAGGTAGTGTGAAGTGGCGGAAGCATGTGGAATGGAAGCAACATGTGAATATATGCCAAACTAAATATCATATGGTGGTATGTGTGAAGGCACTAGGTTATGGAAGCTAATGTGAAGGAGTAGTGTGATGTGGTCGATAGCGTGAATTCAATGGATTATATGGATGAGGTGAATGCGATGGATGTTATGATACAACAATGTATAGATGCGGTGGAGAGAAGGCACGAGTAATGAATCGCAGTGGTGGATGCATTATGTCCTAAGCACCAGATGGAGGAGATGACTCAACTATAGTAGAAACTCTCTAATGAGGTAGAGGAGAGATGGATCACTCACATGAGTGAGAGCCAAAGGAAATGATGCCCTTATCCTCTAAATGTTTCAATCTATTATGAAGGGAAAGACATTCATTTCCCCTATGGGAATCTATACGATGATAGTTACAATAAGGTTGCTCACACTGATGTTGTATCCTATGTTTTGGATGATTTTGGTTGGATGGTAAGTGAATAAGGTGCTTTTCAAGTAAGGAAAATAACACATCATGAGGTCTAGCATGATGGGAGAAATGCAATAGCTCACGCAACATAGATGGATTGGAAAGAGAAGTGGCGTATTGCAGAGGAGGAGAAGAATTACGTTGTGGTGGTGGAGTAGGTTGAGCTTGTTTACTTTTCATGTGAGGAAAAGGTGCAGACTGTGTAGGATAATCAAGCAATTTTAATGTAGGACTAGATGAGATAATAGAAATAGATGTAAATAGATGGTCAATGATATTTGCTGAAATAATATATTCCTCGAGGTCTAGGACTTTGAAGCATATAAGAATGAATGAGTGACATATATCATATTGTAATATTTGTTTGAGCATAGGAATCAAACCACAAAATAAAATGAATATCTTCTGAAGGTCTATAGGTTGGAATAATAATTGATGCATACAAACATTAAATCAGAAGATATAATCCCTAATAGATTCTAATGAAACCTAATGTAAAGTGGGTAGATGGTAGTAA
The DNA here is from genome assembly GCA_019776745.2 of Taxus chinensis. Taxonomy (NCBI): domain Eukaryota; kingdom Viridiplantae; phylum Streptophyta; class Pinopsida; order Cupressales; family Taxaceae; genus Taxus; species Taxus chinensis. Next base: position 189,412,457 of record CM034157.1, read on the forward strand.
GCAACCCTAGGGCCATTGTTAAGAATGAAAAAATGGAGGAAAGAATCCTTCATGTCATAATAAGTACTAATGGACCTGAAGGGAAGATGATTGTACCATTACAACGCCTCATCAGTAATACTATATCAAAATTCCTTAAGCAATAATCTATCATTATAATAAGAGGTCATAACCATGTGGTAATGCAAAATATGAGCATGAGGGTCACCATACCATCAAAATATGTGAAAGTAGGCATGATAAATTCCTTAGGAAATGTATAATTATGAATATTCTTGGGAATAGGGTTACCATGTAATGAGTTATTATCAATAAAAGCATAGTAAGCCCTACTTTCTAGAGTAAGAGACTAAACCTGAGATTGTAATTGACCTACGAAATGCTTGAGAGAGATTATATCCTATGAATGAATGGTGGAAGATGGCAACAATGTATTAAGAGGTTGTAATTTTCCATTCTGAGTGATCATAGGAATATATAAAGATGACAAAAGAGATTCTGATGCAAAAGGCACACTAACAGTAGGTGCTGAAGAAGCTATAGTAGATGCAGTTGGAATATCCATAGAAGTGGTAGGATTAGCATCAAAAACATCCCTAATAGGTGAGGTGGCCGATGGAGATAAAGCTATATGAGAAGACAAATGAATGGGTGTAGATGATGTAATAAGATGAGATGAAACAATAGGATAATAATAAGTGATAGGTGGAGGTGACTATTGTGTAGTGCTAGATGCAATCTTAGGAGAAGGAAATTATGGTATAGGAGATTCAAACTTATTAGTATGAAAATAAGGAGAACCATAGCTATTAACCACCTCATCAGGATCAAATAGAGACTCAAAAATGAGAGTGTTGCTAAGGATGTTATCAATAGGATCATTAACATAATATGAAGGAGTATGCAAGCTAGTAAGAGATGTATCATGAGAAGCAATATTAGAAGTAGAAGAATCATGAGAAGGGACTATAGCAGTGGCATGAATAGAAGAAGAATCATTATGCACATATGAGTGGTTGTCAATACCAAACAAGTAATCGATAATAGAATCATTTAAAATTTTCTTAGAAATATCATAAGGAGGATCACAAGTAGTCATATAGCAAGGTGTACAACAAGTAAAGGCTATTGTATCTTCAACAATACTAATGTAAATGATAGAATCTTAAAAATGAGTAGGAACATTTTGGTGACCATCTAGAAGATGTTATTCGATATGAGTTGGCATAGGAATAGGATTACCATAGATTTTCATGAGCTCAGTGATGAAAGCCTCATTATAGATATGGTTAACACTAAAATGAGACATGATGGGTGAATAATATTAACTATCCTTAGCCATTAGGTTTTAAAGTGGGTTTTAAGGAAAAATATTCTAAAGTATGGGTTCACCAAAAATGATTAACTAAAATATGATTTTTTTTCTATCTATTTTAGTTAATCTAACAAAGTATAAAAAATATAATAACTGATATGAACTAAAATATGAATGCTAAGTGTTTTTATTTTGAATATTAAATGAAATAAGAAAATTTGAAATAGGAGGGATAAAATACTAACCTGGAAACGACTTACCTCGTCGAGGTTTTGGGACAAAACAAGATGATGTGTGGATGAAGAAGAGTATGATGGTACAACCTGAGAAATTAAAGTGAATGAATATTTGAACAGACTGGGTCACCTGGAAGAGGATCAAGGATCCTGTGGGTTCCCTAGTCTATAGTATGGGTACTCTAGTTTGTAGAATAGATCAAGACTAGAATTTAGACGTGTCACTAGATCTGTGCAATGTCTTAATATTTTTCACGTGATTATCATAGTAAATTTATTGATAACATCATAAACATGCAATGAAGATTCATTTGCAATACCCCAAACAAGGCATCAAAACCCTAAAAATAAATATGCATATGAAGGGGTTCGACTGACCTTAGTAGCCACAATGGTGGACTTACAACTAAGTGTTGCACTAATTTCCATACCCAATGTATTTTTTTTTATTTTGTGTGTAATAGTGTGCCTAGGGTTCCCTAGCACCAATGACACAGAGATAACAGGAAATAGCTAGATGTAATGCAAAATGATTGATGCAATAGAATAGAATTCCCTTTCTTATGTAGTGTGTGTGATGCAATGATGCCCATATGTACTCCCTTACCTTAGTAGATAGCTAGCCCTTAATAAAAGATAGTCCCCTCATAATATAGTAAGTAGGTTATATTTATATAGGGATCTCTTGCTCAAATTTTGACACTAATGACCCGACATGTTGACTAGTACTTGTTGACCAAAATAAGCTCACACTTATTTTGGGTCAACTGATAGCATTTCCCCCTTTTTGTGATTCAATATGAATCTTTACATATTTTAAGCACTTAAGGCCCCCTGAAATCATTTCCATCAGATAGGAAATTTCTTCCCCTTTCCAAAGATATAAAGAAGTCCTTCTAACTCTTCCTATTTTTCAAGTTACGGGTCGGCGGGCCTAGGAAGGATTTTTTGCAAAAAGCGGGCCAGCGGGCCTAGGGAAGATTTTTTTGCCATGGAAAATTGCGGACTGACGGGGTGGCGGGAGATATTTTGACCTTTTTCCACTTTTCACAAAGGGGCACAAGTATAATTGTGGGCCCGTGGGTATGGGAAGGATTTATTTTTGTCCAAGTGGAAAATGTGGGCCGACGGGCCCGAGGATGAATTTTCACCAATAGCGGGTCTGCAGGGCAGCGGAGGAAATTTTTCCCAAGTGTGAATGTGGGCCAACAAGTCTACGGGGGACTTTGAAACTTTTTCACATTTCACAAAATGAAAAAATTTTCAAGTGCGGGCCCACGAGCCCGCTGGGGTCTCATCAGCCATTGAAAAGTTACAGACCCACGGAGGGTGCCACATGTCTCATTGGCGTAACTCCAAAGATAAGATCCAAAATGGAGACCCCAAACAAGTGCCAAGCTTCCACATGTCCCAAGTCTGAAAAGGGACAGATTTGATAGTTGAAAAGTCAAAATGGGGAAGAACTGGAGGAAGGAGCCACACATCAACTCGATGTAAATTCAAAGGTAAAATCTTAAGGTAGTTCCCCAAATAAGCGCGAGGCTTCCACATGTCCCAGGTCCAAAAGGGGGACAGAGTTGGCCATTGAAAATGATGAAGTATAAGGGTTCGGCAGAAGTCTCCACGTGTCTCATCGGTGCAACATTCAAGGTTGGGTCCAAAGGGTGGGTTCCCAAATGTGCACAGACTCTCCACGTGTCTAGGGTCCAATAGAAGTCAAATGGATCGAGGCCCGAATCAGAAGTATAGAGAACCAGTGGATGGTGCCACATGTCACATTAGCAAAAATTCAAAGGGGTGACCCAAAGTAGAGACTCAAACAAGCGCTGGCCCTCCACATGTCCAGAGCCCAAAAAGGAAGAAGCGGTCATTGAAAAGTATAAGCAGAGACAGGCTAGAAGAAGGGGGAAAGTGTCAGCACTGCGCAACTTCAAAAGTAAAATTCGGAGAGGGTTTCCAAATGTGCACTGAGCCTCCACGTGTCTAGGGTCAGACTTATGGCTCCGCTAAGCAAAAGGGACTTAGCCAAAATACAAAGAAAAGAGAAAGGCCGTGGAAGTGCCATGTGTCTCATTGGTGTAATTTTAAAGGCATGGCCCAAAAGGCAATCCCCAAACAAGTGCTAACTTACCATGTGGTCAGATTCAAAAAGAGGTAAGGTCAGCGATTGAAAAGTCCAAAATCTTATGAAGGCCTCCACGTGTCTCGATATGCGCAACTTCAAAAGAAAAATTTGGGGGCAGTTTCCAAATGAGCACAAAGCCTCCACATGTCTCAGGTCAGGCACAGTGTCTCCGCCAATGGGAAGGACTTAGGAAAAATACAAAGGAAACTGAGGATCCCGCGGAAGCCGCCACATGTCAGTCTAGCACAATTTCAAGAGTGAAAGGAAGGAGATGAATCTTCAAGATGCAAAGGCTGCCATGTGGACCAAGTATGGATAGACTCTTTTAAACATTACACGCCCGTGACCTTGATCTTCAGACAGCCATATCTTTCGACTGGAAACTTGGATTTGAGTGGGAGAATAATTTTTGGAAAGATCTCGTGCCTCTTCTATGCCATGGAGGCCTGAAACCATTAATTTTTAGAGAATTTAGGTAGGCTAAAAAATCAAAAGTCTTCACCATTAATATTCGATCCATGATGATCAGATTTGATGGGCCTCTGTTCTTCCTTCTTCAAGGGACAAATAGACATGGGGCACCAAAATTGACAGATTATAAGTGGATTTCAAGGGGCATTGATGGTTGGTGGTTGAGCTTTCATAGCAGAATTCAATGCATTCCAGGGGTGGTTGGAACAGAGTTCAAATTTTCCCTCTCTTTCTCTCTCATTCTTCTATATATTGTAAAGGAGGGGCATATTCAAATGGTTGTTCATTTTTTCTCCTCTACCCCCCTCTCTCTTTCTTCCTTAGGGTAGAATGTGGAGTCTAAGCCTCTTCTCATGGCTTTGTAATGGAAATTTTCTTTCCTCTTTCCCACTAATGATGTACTGTGTGAACTTTTGGAGCAATAAAATTTGTTTCGTGATGCATCTGTCCATCCTTTGCTTATTTTATTGTTTCTTCTCGCCCCTCATTGTTGTAGGGTATATCTTACATACTCTTATGTTTATTGCAGGTTTTAGGAGTTGTGCTTAATGGGTCTTGAAGTGGTGTCCGTGTGACATTTATCTTTGGTATATGGTGCATCTTGTCCACCCCCTCGTCTGCTCACCTCTCTCCACTTCAGGAATTTTAGATTCATGATCAGCCACTTCCTTTTCTAGTGTATCACCGCTTAGTGTAGGCTCTCTTTCACCCTCTCTCTCTCTCCATGTCCCCTTGGAATGGTTAGATTAGGATTAGATAGGTTCTTCCTGCACTGGAGTAGCTTGTGGCAAGTAGATTAGGAAGTAGGAACCAGCCTTCTTTAAAGGTCCATCTCAAGTCCACAAGTCCCACAACTTGAGAAGGGGTGCTATTAGTTTTCACTAAAAACTTTGGCACACCTGGTGGGATGGGTCTGAAGCACCTTACCTATTCATCTTAGCAGGTTGGTGTGTTCCTATTAAGATTCAGCCTTTTGAGGCACATGTAAGTACTTTTGGCGACTCCATCTAGTCAACAACCCATCTCTGAAGTTTCATACCTTTCTTCCCATCCATTTTCACCCATTTTTCTTTCCACAATGCACCATTGTCATATCCCCAACATTTGACTCAATAATTCCCAAAGGAGTGGATCCCTTAGTGGAATGCACCACCAAGTTACTATCAGAAACCCTGTGCTCCACATCGAAACATTCCACCATTTCAATAGTTTAATCCTTAATACCAATAGTAGTTTAATGTACCTCAAGGATTCAGGTAGTAGAATTTCAATTAAAAAAGACCCCAAGGTCAACAAAATTGGTTGACTATACCTACAAATGTTACCCCATCCAAACAACTTACCAAGCCATAGATTCAACCAAAAATTGTGGAAACCCCAGAAATGTGAGGTAGGGTTACCTGACATACACTATAGAATCATATAAAAACCACACAGTAAACTAAATGGATTGTAGGAATATCTTTCTATGTTCAAGGAAGGTTACCTCAAAACCTTCATCTCCTGTCATAGAAGAAATCTAAGAAGATATAGAAAATCCAAAAGAAATGTAACCTAGTCTTCTTGTTAAAGAAACATTGAAACCAAACATTGATAGTCCTTTTCCATCCAGACTCTTGGAAAAGCATGACGCTATAGTTATTGAACAACCATATTCATATTTAATTCAGGGACTGAGGAAATTGAGTATTGCGATTTCCCTATTACAAGATCTTAAGGAAATTCTTGGATTAAACACAACCATCAAATATATTTGTTTTAAAACTCTAGGAAGGAGAAAGAATCAACATAAAACCATCCATGTTGATGGGAAACTTGCTACTATTATGGAAGGGAATATGAACCCTAGTAAATATGAAGACCCTAGAAGTCTTATTATTATAGTTTGTATTGGAGATGTCTAGATCCCAAACATCCTAATTGACCTAAGAGCTACTATCAATGTGATGACAATAAAAAATTTGTCTACACTACCTCTTCTTGAACCACATTCAACCTCCATAGTTTTAAAAATGGCAGATCAGTCAGTAAACAATCCAAAGGGATTTAATGAAGATGTAACTATTAACATTTAATTATGGGATTATTTTATAGACTTCGTGATCAATAAAATGAAAAATAGGAAGATTATATACCCTATAATCCTAGGATGCCCTTGGTTAGCCACTTTTGTCACCCTCATTAATTGTAGAATAGGGAATATGATGATTAAAAATGGTCATGATTCTAAAAATCTATTGATTTACCCTTCCACAAAACCTTTTACTACATAAAATAAACATTGGTGTCAGAACAATTTTGATGAATCAAAGGAAATCATCTCTTCTCTGGCCATCGTAATAATATAAGAACACTTAGATAAAATTCATGATGGTGACCATGATTCATGCATTGGAAAAATTATAAGTCCTACACTTGATTCTCATGTTGGGTTTATTCCTAGTTGTGCGCTAAAATTAGTAGAAATAAGAGATGATTTCATGGATGAAAACAACAAGCCTATCATCTGCCTGTTTGCATGAAATATAGATTTGAACGATTCTTTATTCAAAATATCATTGTTTTCACATATTTCTTCCCCATAGGTGTCCATTGAATGTTTTTTTTAGAGAGTACCATATTTTGAATTCTCTTCATTCAGATACCAAACAACTACTTATCCTTCTAGGGAAAACATTGTCAGTCAATAGTTGGCTAACTAACCAGGAAGAGAATACCCATTTTGAACTCTTATGCTCTCATCCCGAATATTTTTCTTGGGAATATAGCGACATGAAAGGTATTCATCACAACATTTGTACACACCATATTTACATAGCCAATTCCAGGCCAATCAGGAAACCTCAAAGAAGAATAAAACTTTCCTTAAGAGACATTTTCAAAAGTGAAATTGAAAACATTTTGAAGCTAGGATTTATTTATCCAATCTTAGATAGCCAATGGGTTTCCATATTATTTATAGTTCCTAAAAATAATAGGAAATGGATATTTTATGTGGATTATAGTGAATTAAATAAGGAAACTCTTAGGGATTGTTTTCCATTACCATTTATTGATGTTGATAAGAGAACACTTGATAGAACTCACACAAGAAGTCCGCGCGAGAAAGCATGCCAGGTTTAAGGGTGCAAATGGACAGGAAGAGCACGTGCATGGAGGGAAAGTTCAGCATTCAGGACTTAGCCTATTTTGAGCATGAAGACCTATTTTTAGAAGATGGCGTGTGGAACACACCAACGATGCAGAGATGTGCGCGCCACACATTATCTATCTTTAGAGGATCGGATCGAAGCTTGTTTTGCATGGAGACGAGCTAAGAATATGATTGTCACTTCAGTTAACTGCAAGAGGTCTATAGATAGCACACTTGCATGTGTGGCTATGCCTGTAAGTGGTGTGTGGCTATTAATAGCATGTAGCCTATTTTTAGAGTAGAGAAGTGGTGAAGGGAAAGTCCCCACCCTATATATATATGATGTGAATCACATAGTAGATAGATATATGTATATAGAGGTATCAGCATAAAGAGATATAGTGCATACGACTAGATTACTGTATTAGATCCATGTGCGCATTGGTATAGAATGCCATTATTGTAAGGATATTCTGTGTTTATTAATAGATGGAAGTTATTGGCTGAATCTAAGTGTCATTCCTATGTGTAATCAAGTAGTGCATGTTCTTGATTCAATCATGATTATTGTTTAAACTTGTTCTTTCATAAATCTGAATATGGTATGCATTGTAGAATGATGGATTAGTTATGGATCTATATGTTTATTCCTTCATCACACTAACATCCTGCTACAACAACCCTAAAGAGGGACCTGGTACCTTTGCGCACTTCAGGTGAGCACTCAGTCTAGGCTGAGTGATGTGCCAGTGCGACTAGGGTGTTATCTGGTAAATTCTAGGCTGCATCATTGGTTCCGTTGTCAGGACCTCTTTTTCAGTTGTTTTCAGGATGGTTCATGATGAAGACATACCGGTTAACTCTAGCAAGTATTGAGGAGTGGATACATGATCTGGAGGAAGAATATGCATGGTGGTTCAGCAGTGGATCTGAGTTTAACACACACACTTGGGTAGAACAGAATCTGTATGACAACTTATATGAGAGATTTTTGCCATCTTTCCAGTAGAATTATATGAGTGGCTGATTGCTTATGCATCTAAGTGGAATTGGAGGTATCGTACACTTGTCTAGACACAGGAAGAATTTTAGGCCCTTTATGATGCTGATCTGATCTGGACTCATCGCATTGTGGATACATGGTTTCGTGGTGTTCTAAATAGTTATATTATGGAATATTCAATTTCGACGTATTCTTTCTTGGAGGTAGCTGAATTCTAGTTTTTACGGTATCCTAGAGGAACATATCTGCAAGGTATTCCACTAGCGATCAAGATCTTGATGGTAACTTTGAACCTGGAGAGTAAACCGATGGCTAACTAAACCTCACCACGTGTGAGGGTAGGAACAAGTTTGGTGAAAGATGGCAGACCTAGTGGTAGAAAGGTAGAGAGAGGAAAGGTGGCTTAAGTATAATGAGGTGCACGAGAGGGAGATAGAGAAGCAACGTACCATTGCAGAAAGTATGGCATTGAGGAGAGAGATGGCTCGTGAAGGATTTAAAGCTCACGTAGAAGACGTGGAGCCAGAGCATCAGGAACTCCCCCATCTTGGAAAGCATGACAGAGATCCCCCCTTGGCCTCACATAGAAGTATGCCAGCAGAGACTACTTGGGCCGCGGCGTGCGCATCTTAATCCACCTGGTGACCTAGCCTTTGTGTTTGGTTTTTCAGTATCTAGTATGACTAAAGTAACCAACAAGATAGATTTGGGAAGTAGGAGAAGTAAGTCAGAGCAAGTACATCAATGGCAGGACAGATGGCTTCAATGTTATTTGGAGGTGTGTTTTTAGGTGCATCATCACACATAGAATGTAAGTGCTTATAGCCAAATGTTGGTTCACCTCTAGAAGTGGGACTACTTCACAGACTATAGGGGTTCAATATGGTACAGCTATCGGAGCACAGGGGAGTACATATACAAGGTCCTATTCCAGCTATAGGTGAAGGATCAGGAGGTATAGGTGGTTCTAGTTCTAGTGGATCTAGTGGTTCTGGAGGCAGAGGAAACACAAGAGGTTCTGGATCAGGTGGTTAAGGTCCACAACAACCATAGAAGATTTATATGGAGATGTCTCTTCATCTTCCAGAGTATAGAGGCATAGAGGATGCTATTGAGCATGTGCACATGTGTGAAATATTATGGCATGTGAAGGGGATCACGGCTGCTAAGTGCAAGGTAGGTCAATTTTCTACTACCTTTACAAGGGACGATGCACATAGCTGGTATAGGAAGTTTGACCCTGATCAAACTTGCGTGGATTATGCAACATTGAAGGATGCTTTCTTAAAAGAGTTCTATATCTCATAATTTGAGCAGAAGAGTATGAGTGCGCTCAAGGACATCAAGAAAGGAATTACTGAGAGTGTACGTGAGTATGATGCCCATTTTAAGACACTTCTATCTAAGCTTTCTTATGATATTCATGCAAGCCAACATGCACAATGGTTCGTTGGAGGATTGATTACACCATTCAGAAGAGCACTATCACATAAGACATACACTGATCTGTGTGAAGCACTGGAAACAACTTTGCATGCTGAGGTAGTTGGGAGCATTGACACTGGTGTTAGTCCATTCTTAGAGGCACAGATTGTAGCTATGGCTAAATAGTTAGAGAAGCTATCAGAAAATTCAGCCCATGAAATGTGCTCAGGAATTTGGTGTACAGATTGTGAAGTAGAAGGTCACACCAAGGATAGTTGTCCTCATAGAATAGTACGCTCATTACTATTGGACTGTGAGATCTTTCATTTGAATCATGATGCTAGTCACTGTCCTTTGTTACAACGCGTGATAAGGAAGAATGTATCTATATTTTGTAAGATTTGCAAGTCCACGACCCATGATACTAAGGATTGTTGGTTGATTGGTCAGATCCAGGATGTTATAGACATTGGGGTACGACAGAAAAGTGTAATAGATAATCTTAAGGGTAAGAATGAGCACCATGATCAGGATCATAATCAAACGTACACTATGACAGGAATGAGGGGTTTTGAAGGAGGTCATGGAAGAGGACATGGATATCGTGGTGGATATGGAGGACGAGGCTGTGGTGGAGGAGAAGTGATTTTCCTCAAGGAACATGTTATACATGTAGATCCCCTGATCATTATAGGTGTGAATGTCCCCAGAATGTTACATGTTCTTTTTGTGGAAAGAATCATAGCTATGAGGAGTGCCCAGACTTATATGAGCATCTGAGTAAGCAACATAAGAAAGAAAAAAAAGGTGTTGGGATGGTTAGAATCCAACACATGAGGAAAATCAGTGGATGCCCAAGATAGCACCAAACCTGAGGCCTTAACTGTAAAGATTACCACATGTGCTGAAGCGCACGCACGTAAGAGAGGCATCATACTAGAAGCCTACGATCACCAAGGAGGAGGTTTTACATGCAAGGTACCCAGATCCTGGCTCATCAGAAGGAGGTTTATCAGGATACAATGGAAGTGCTAAGGAATATTTAGGGTGAAATACAGTACTTAAAGGAGTAGAAGAAAGCATCAGAGACAGTCCAAACTGATATCGATGATCTGAGAGAAGTGTGCAAAATGTTGCACCAGGAGAACATCATTCCACTATTAGGAAGTTGGTTAAAAGGGAACACTCCACACGTAAGTATTGAGACAGGACGACAGATCCTACATGCAAATCTTCCCCCTGATAGCATTGACTATGACAAGGAAATTACTCTAAATGTTGTTGTGGATGGATGGTTGTTGAGCAACATATTGATTGATACAGGTGTGGAAGTAAATGTGCTTACATTAGATGCATGGGTACAAATGGGGAGGCCCCATTACAGCCATCATCTAATGTGTTGTTTATGGAAAACTGGACTAAGGCCACTCCCATAGGAGTTTTGAAGGATGCATCTATAACTATACAAGGGGCCAAGTTCACTAGGGATTTTGAGGTATTAGCACTTGCAGAAGTAGATAATTTTCTAGCCTTGCTTGGATGCCCTTGGTGTTATGTGAATAATGCTGACTTGAGATTCAATAAGGGGTATATCAGCTTTGAGAACAAGGAGGAAAGGGTTGTGATACCTTTGACAGATGGGAAGTCTACACCATATGTTGAGCCTCTAAGTGAGGAGGACTTAAATAGAATTTATGTACGCATTATTCAGGATCCAGAGGTCAATGAGCCATCAAAGGAAGGCATCCTACAGTGGGAGGATTCTCATTCTATCAGTGATACTATGAGTATTTCTTGTGACAATTGGGCTCATGGTACATATGAACTAGTAGGACGTGAGGTGAAAAAGTGGTTGCGCATAAGAAGGGACTTTGTTCTAGTTCGATCGGATAGGTAGGTACAGTACCTTGGTATACAGGGGCAGAAGATCTTCCTGTATTTTTGAAAGCCATGGAAACATAGTGGACAAATCAAATTAAGAGATGAGATGTGTTAGTATATACCTTACGTGGGACAGAAGCACGTGTTGGTGGGTGGTCCAAAGAGATAATCTTATAGAGTGGGAAGGAGATGAGAATCACCCTATCTACTAGGTTTGTAAGAGTAATGCACCTATAGATCTGCACTTATAATGGTGATCAACCTGTTCAACATCACATTCAACAGTGTGAGAGACTCTGGAGAAAGGGGACAGGAAGCATTACCACCTTCACTCTGGGTGCATAGATTGTATTCTACTCTACAAGGATGTGCACGCGCCTGGTATGTATATGTAGAACTACATAGAGAGACTGGAAATTGGAAAAATTTGACTATAGGAATGATTCAGACCTTTGACTACTTCTTGACTAAACCTCCATAGAAGAGGCATTAAAATTTTTCAAGTGCTTAACTATGGGAGATAGTGCAAAGGTAGAAGAGAATATTCAGGAATTATTTGGTGAGACAGAGTCTAGGAGCACATTTTGAAGAAGAAGAGGAGAAGACTCCATATTACTTGAACATGTGCTTTCCTTGAGAAAGAAAAAGGTAAGATGGTTGTACATAGTGGATGATGAGGAAGTTGAAAATTTGGATATTGAACCATTCACAGGGGTGCGTGAGGTATTGGATAGTGTACATAAGGATACGAGTGCATACCATAAACCAATGAAGACAATGAAGGTCAATATAGGATCAAAGGTTGAGCGTAAGGAGTTCATAATTGGAGACTACTGGTTAGACTCAGAGGTGGAAAAGATCATTGAGTTACTCAGGGATTATCAGGACTTATTCCCTCAAGGGTATCATGAACTTAAAGGCGTGCATGAATCACTTGGGGAAATGAAGATAAAGCTTAAGGAAGGTGCATGCCCAGTTAGAAAGAGACCTTACAGAATGAATCCTAATTTGTGCAAAAAGGTAAAAGAAGAAATTGATAAAATGTTGAAATCTGGAATTATCAAGCCCCTTGATGAGTCAGAATGGGTTAGTCCAATGGTGATCAGTATCAAGAAGGATGGACGAATTAGAATATGTGTGGACTACAAGGAGCTGAATGCTGCATGTGTAATAGATCCATTCCCTACGCCATTTACTGAGGAAATACTAGAAGGAGTTGCAGGGTGCGAGATATATTCCTTCACAGATGGGTTTTCTAGGTATCATCAGGTTAGGATTGCTCAGGAGGATCAAGAAAAGACAACATTTACTACTGAATGGGGTAGTTTTTCCTATACTGTGATGCCTTTTGGATTGAAAAATGTGCCTGTTGTATTCTCACGTATAGTTGTTTAGGCATTCAAAGATTTTATTCACAACTTTTTACAGGTTTATCTAGATGATTGGACAGTATATGGGCTTGTGAAAGATCATTGTGACAATCTACGCTTAATGTTTGAATGATGTAGAAAATTGAGTATCTCTTTAAACATCAAGAAGTGCATATTTGCTACACCTTTTGGAATATTGTTAGGGAATATAATCTGCAAGGAAGGTTTGTTGGTTGATCCAGCTAAGGTTGCAGTCATTCTAGGCCTGGAAGCACCTACTAGTCAAAGTGAGGTGCGTGGATTTTTGGGTCATACAGGTTACTATCAAAAGTTCATCAAAGGGTATGCCAAAATTGCTGCACCCTTGGAAGAATTACTAAAAGGGAAAGGTACATTTTATTGGGGAGAACTGCAGCAGCGCGCGTATGAGATATTAAAAGTGAAACTTACTATCGCACCCATTATGTGTTTTCCCTCATGGGATAGACCATTTCATGTGCATGTGGACGCTTCTGGCATGGCCATTGGCACTAGTGTTAGCTCAACCTGGAGAAGGTATTATAGATCATCCAATCTTTTTTGCTAGTAGGAACTATACCTCCTGCTGAACAAAATTATACAACTACAAGAGCGCAGAAGCTTTGTCAATGATCTATGCAGAACACAAGTTTTATGACAATACTTGTTAGCAACACCAAGCATGTTTTATACAGATCACATGGCATTAAAAGTATTTGGTAAACAAGCCCAGTCTACAAGGAAAGCATACAGATGGGTACTCTTATTTCAAGATTTTGATTTCACAGTTGTGGTGAAGCCAGGGAAAAGTAATTCTTTGGACCAGACCATTTGTCTAGAATTCAATTCAGGAGAGGTGCATAGACACATTGAAGAAACCATGTCAGATGCACAGTTATATAGGTTATAACATCGCGTACCCTGGAATTAGAGGACATTTTGTCTTTCTTACGAACTGTATGGCACCAGAAGGAATGAAGGCACTTAGAGAAGAAACAACTTGCTATACAGTGTGCACCTGTTTATGTTAATCAATGGTGACATTACAAGTTAGGGCAGAGATGAAGTATTACATGTTGTGTATTAGAGCATGAGCGTAAGGATATTATGGAAGAAGCTCATGGTGGTATTGCAGGTGGCCACTATGCAAGGTGATGCTACTTATCCGGAAGATCCTACTCACTGGATTATGGTGGGAGACACTGTATAAGGATTTTAAGGAATATTGCAAGGTTGTGATCATTGTCTGTGCCTAGGAAAACTAGGGCAAAGAGATGAGATGCCTTTGAGACCTGATTACTAGTGCAGAACCATTTGAGAAATGGGCCATTGAACTTTGTAGGACCTATTTCACCAATATGTGTAGGACTGGATCATGCTATGATCATAACTTGCACAAATTATCTTACATGGTGGGCAGAAGCAACTTCCTACAAAGGATTGTACAGTGGCTACAATAGCTAGGTTTCTAATGGGAAAATGTTCTTACAAGATATGGATGTCCTTGAAGTTTGACAAGTGATAGGGGTACACATTTTCTTAATGAGACAATTAGGATTTTGGTTGGATGAATGGAAGTATGGTTGCCACCATAAGGCCGGCAAGGGGTGATCAACGTCTCAGGACAAAATGGAGATTGTTGAGGCTTTCAACAAGATTTTGGGCAGAGGAGGACATTTGAGCCAGGGGAAAAAGGTGATACCGAGAGGAAGAAGACACACTTTATGTAGCAAGATGATAAAGTACTTCTTTATGGTAAGGCATTGGTTGGGGCCATATGTCACATGCATACTTGAATCAGGTACTCCAAGAAGTCAAATGGAGTGCTCAAGAGAGTTAACAGAAGATAGTGGGGGAAACATACGGTGCCATTGGCACTATGCTGAAGCTCTGGCACTTGACAAAGGTGTTACTTAGTGTAATCCAAACATGTTGTTTTGCTAGTAGGAAGTTGATGCTACTAAATAGAATTATACAACTACAGGAGCGCGAAGCTTTTTTATGATCCTATGGGCATTACACAAGTTTTGTAGTACTTGGTTAGTCAAACACCATTTGTGTTTTATAAAGATCACATGGCATTGAAGTTTTCCATAGAACATGTAACCATTTCTTGCAAGGGTGCATATGCAAATGGTAGTTTTACTCCTGTTTTCAAGAGATTTTATTTGATATTTTTTATGGTGAACACAAGGAATTTGTAAATCTGGACTATGACCACTGCCAAGGTTCGGGTCTGAAGGGAATTTAGCGGGGGGTCAGGAGAAGAAGTAGACCAAGGACAGATACAATTTAAACCATGAAGCCCCGATGTAAAAAAATAGGTTACAATGAGCACCATCAGATATTATGTTTGTGGATCCTGTTTTTGTTGTACCTTTTCTACTCATACTGGTGTGGCACCAGAACCCATAGGTTTATGAAAAGAAAAAGTTGCTTACGCCCAATGTTTATGATACCCATGGTTTTGTAAAACTGCTTAAGCAGTTGGCTATTTATATGGTATTATGCATATGTTGATAGACATTAGATTTATTGCAGATGTGTTTTGTGAATTGGAGGTGTGAATTCTGTAGAGTTTGTTGAGCATAGCTCCAAATGGATCTGGGTATTGCAACTATTGAGAGAGTGGTGGCTTGTAATAAAATCTGAGCAAGTGATTCTTGGTGGATGTAGCCCAAATTGGGTGAACCACGTTAAATATTGTCTCTTTGTGTTGTGTTATTTTATTCTACACTTTTATTTGAGATCTGTAATATTTTCTGCATATTAGTTTCTACTATTGTGATTCTGTGAGGGATTATTTGGCATATTTTATCCCTTATTTCCTAACAATTGGTATCAGAGCCTGGTTTGGTTTGCTGAAGTGTTGAATCGTAGGGAAAGTTTTATCTTGAGTGGGAGCTATGGCAGATGATGGAAGATCTAGGGTTGATAAATTCAACGGCATAATTTTAGTCTTTGGAAGATGCAGATGGAAGATTACCTTTATCAGAAGGATCTTTATACTCCATTGTCTAAGAAGGTGAACAAACCCTCGAGCATGACAGATGCGGAATGGGATTTGCTGGATAGGAAGGCACTTGGGACAATCAGGCTATGTCTTGCATCTTCAGTATTATTTAATGTTTCAAAGGAAAAGACTACAAAAGAACTGATGGATGCATTAGGGAAGTTGTATGAAAAACCCTTTGCCTCTAATAAGATATTTTTAATGAAAAATTTGTTTAATATGAAGATGTCTGAGAATGGTTCAGTAGTAGATCATCTAAATGATTTTAATACGGTTGTAAATATGCTAGCTTCGGTTACAATAGAATTTGATGAAGAAGTTAGGGCTTTATTAGTTCTGTGCTCTTTACCTGAGAGTTGGAATAGCCTGGTAATGGTGGTAAGCAACTCGGTTCCTGCTAACTCAAAGTTGAAGTTTGAGGATGTTGTAGGGGTGATTCTAAGTGAGGAAATGTGAAGAAAAATCTCTGGTGAATCTTCTACTTCAGGGAATGCTTTGACAGTGGAAACTAGAGGGAGACAGAAGAATAGAGGAAACCGTGGAAAATCAAAGGATCGGGCAAGGTCAAAATCCAAAAGCAAGATAGTATGTTGGCACTGTGGAAATTCTGGGCATGCAAAGAAGGAATTTTGGGAGCTTCAGGACAAGAAGAAACAACAGGAAGAAAACAAGGAGGAAAATGTGGCAACGGGTAATGTATGTCAGGATGCTTTGATTATTTCTTTGCACAATATTACTGAATCTTGGGTTTTAGATTTGGGGGCTTCTTTCCATGCTACTCCACATAGGCATTATTTTGTTGATTATGTTCAAGGAGATTTTGGGCATGTTTTTCTTGGTGATGATGAGCCTTGCAGCATAGTTGGAAAAGGTTTTATTCAGGTTAAGATGTAGAATGGGAATACTTGGCTATTGAAGGATGTCAGACATGTGCCTACATTAAGACAAAATTTGATATTGGCAGGGAAGTTGGGAAGTGATGGTTGTACTGTGATATTTACAGCAGACTCTTGGAAGGTTACCAAGGGTGCTCTTGTGGTGGCAAGAGGTAAGAAGGTTGGAACCTTGTATTTAACCACTTATAGCACTAATGTTTGTAATCTTGTGGCTTCAGAAGTAGATACAACATTGTGGCACTATAGGCTCGGTCATATGAGCCATAAGGGCATGGAGATCATAAAGAAGGATTTTCCTAGATATATAGAAACATGTTTAGAGTTTATGTGAGGACTGCATATATGGGAAACAAAAGTGAGTAAGGTTTCTCAAGGTTGGACCTACAAAGAAAGAGAGTAAGTTAGAGCTGGTGCATTCTGATGTGTGGGGGCCGGCTCAGGTATCATCTCTTGGGGGTTCAAGTTATTATGTTACTTTTATTGATGATGTAACAAGGAAAGTTTGGGTTTATTGTATTAGAAACAAATTTGATGTATTTGACACTTTTGTTAAATGGAAAGCCTTGGTAGAGAATGAAACAGGTCTTAAGCTAAAATGTCTCAGGTCAGATAATGGAGGGGAGTATTGCAATAATGAATTTGATGATTATTGTTCTAAGAATGGAATCTGCACAGGAAAAAGATGGTTCCAGGAACTCCGCAGCAGAATGGGGTATCAGAAAGGATGAACAAAACAATAATGGAACGTGCTAGGAGCATGAGGTTACATGCATGACTGCCTCTTTCTTTTTGGGCAGAAGCGGTGAGCACAACTGTGTACTTGATAAACAGAGGACCCTCAAGTGCCTTGGATGGAGGCATACCTAAGGAGGCTTGGTATGGTAAGAAAGTTGATTATTCATTTCTTAGAGTCTTTGGATGTGAGGTGTTTGTTCATATAGACAAGGATGATAGGACCAAGCTAGAGGCTAAATTAGAAAAATGTACTTTCATTGGTTATGGTGGTGATGACTTTGGATATAAATGTTGGAGTATTAAGGACAAGAAAATCATTCGATCTAGGGATGTGGTCTTTAATGAGAAAGTCATGTATAAGCAATAGTTGCAGGAAAACAAGGAAGAATCCAAGAAAGAATATGCAGTGGTAGAGGATCTTCTGGATGGGAAAGTGACACATGAATCAGTTCAGGAACCTCCTCAACAGGAACCCCAAACTCCTATATTGAGGAGGTCTTCTAGGGTAAGAAGAGAACCTGAATGTTTTTCTCCTTCTCTTTATTATTTATTACTCACTGATAGTGGAGAGCCAGAGAGCTTTGATGAAGCAATGCAGGTAGATGCTAGTAAGAAGTGGGAGTAAGCCATGGATGAGGAGCATAAGTCTCTAATGGAGAACCAGACTTGGGATTTGGTGAAGCTACCGGAAGGAAAAAGAGCATTACAAAACAAGTGGGTGTTCAGAGTCAAAGAGGAAGGAGGAAAGAAAAGATATAAGGCCCGGTTGGTGGTCAAGGGGTTTGCATAGAAAAAGGTATAGATTTTGATGAGATTTTTTCTCCTGTAGTAAAAATGACTTCTATTAGAACTGTTCTAGGAATAGTTGCAGCAGAAGACTTGCACTTAGAACAACTTGATGTAAAGACTGCATTTCTCCATGGTGATTTGGAGGAGGAACTATATATGCAGCAACCAGAGGGCTATGAGGTCAAAGGTAAAGAGGAGATGGTGTGCAAACTGAAGAAGAGCTTGTATGGCTTGAAACAAGCTCCACGTCAATGGTATAAGAAGTTTGATAGCTTCATGATGGAGCAAGGTTATATTAGATGTCATTCTGACCATTGCGTGTATACAAAGAAATTTGAGGATGGAAGTTATATTATCCTGTGTTTGTATGTTGATGACATGTTGGTTGCAGGTAAAAACATGCAGGAAATAAAAGTACTCAAGAAACAGCTAAGTGAATCCTTTGATATGAAGGATTTGGGGGCAGCCAGACAAATCCTTGGTATGAGGATAACTCGGGATAGGAAGGAACGGAAGTTGACTTTATCTCAGGAAGAGTACATTAAGAAGGTATTGGAGAGGTTTAATATGCAGGATGCTAAACCGGTTGGGACTCCTTTGGTAGGCCATTTCAAGTTATCAAAGGAGCAGTGTCCCAAGACAGAGCAGGAAAGAAACCAGATGTCCAAGGTACCTTACTCATCAACAGTTGGTAGTTTGATGTATGCTATGGTGTGCACTAGGCCTGATATTGCCCATGCAGTGGGAGCTGTGAGTAGATTTATGAGTGATCCAGGTAAAGAGCATTGGCAAGCAGTAAAGTGGATCCTTCGTTATTTGAGAGGGACCATGGGGACAGTTTTGTGCTACAGTGGATTAGACACCACTTTACGTGGTTATGTAGATTCAGACATGGCTGGAGATGTAGACAGCAGGAGGAGCATGACAGGTTATATTTACACTGTAGGTGGGACAACAGTGAGCTGGATTTCACGACTACAGAAGCTGGTGGCTTTGTCAACCACAAGAGGTTGAGTATGTTGCTGCCACAGAGGCAAGCAAAGAAATGATTTGGTTACAACAATTGCTTGAGGAGTTAGGGCATAAGCAGGAGGAATGTAAGCTGCATAGTGATAGTCAGAGTGCTATACACCTAGCTAAGAACTCTGCTTTCCACTCCAGGACGAAGCATATACAGTTAAGGTACCATTTCATCAGGACAACTTTGGAGGAAGAGAAGTTGAAGTTGGAGAAGATTCATACCAGTCAGAATCCTACAGACATGATGACCAAGGTGGTCACAAGGGAAAAACTAAAGTTGTGTTCAGCTTTGGTTGGTCTTCACAGAAACTAGTGAAGGGTTGAGAAGCTTGCTCAGAGGAAAACTAGTCTCCAAGTGGGAGATTGTTAGGTTGTGGAGCTTATTTTCATGTGTGAAAGTGTTGAAGACTGTACACTAAGAGTACTGTACATTTTTCATGTATCCTGGTCGGGGTTCGGCGGGTCAGGGGGGTTCGAGCGGGGGTCTGGGGGCGGCAGCCCCCAGTAGCAAAGGTTTGGGGGGCACAGCCCCCTAAAAATTTTTTTTAGCCTTAAATTTTTATGGCCTGATATATATCGGGAAATGTGCTCTTCTCATATGGGTGAGTTTTTTGACCCATAGGTTTATGGGACGGTTTTTGCCCATGGTTTTGATACCCACGGTTTTGTAAAACTGCTTAAGCAGTTGTCTATTTATATGGTCTTATGCATATGATAGATGTACAAGTAAATGTATTGCAGATGTGTTTTGAATTCGGGTGTGAATTCTATAGAGTTTGTTGAGCATAGCTCCAAACGGATCTGGGTATTGTATTGAGAGAGTGGTGGCTTGTAATAAAATCTGAGCAAGTGATTCTTGGTGGATGTAGCCCAAATTGGGTGAACCATGTTAAATATTGTCTCTTTGTGTTGTGTTATTTATTCTGCACTTTTATTTGAGATCTGTAATATTTTCTGCATATTAGTTTTCTACTGTTGTGATTCTGTGAGGGATTATTCCGCATATTTTATCTCTTATTTCTTAACACATATAACATTATCCTAAATGTTATCCTAAATGTTATAACCCTTGAAAAAAGTGATATTCAAATATAAACATACTAACATAAACTAAAATTAAAACCACTATGCAAATAGACTATATGATTTAACTTCCCACGTGAACTTTATCAATTGCAAATTTTTGCTTGAACAGCTGATAATATACACGCTTCTCCTTGCAGACATTATTAAAATAGCTAGCCACCTTTGCTGCTCACATGTGCTATTTGTTTGTTACATGCAGATGACGGAAGATAGATGCAAGAATAGGAATTCATGCACTAGTAATGCACGGGTTTTCACCAAAGAATCCTCCAAGCATGGTGTGTTTTCAAATAGACTATGGTAAAATCCTCCAAGCATGGTGTAATATAGCGAATTTGTCTAAATCTGGAAGAAGATGAATTTGGAGCGCTTGCTTTGCCTGTCTTTACCTCATGCTTTCATAGCTTATATGATCTGCAGTTGCACCATATAGCGTCACTTTCTCTATTGGACACCTCTTTACAGACCCAATGTGTTTCTTGGCTGTGACAAGCTTATCACACGTGGCATGAGGGCTGCAATGCCTCCTCTGATATTCTACACCTTGGAGTCACACTTCTTCTTTGTGGTAGTGCTCTTGTAAAATAGATGGATGCTATGCTCTCAGATTCGCCTTGCTGGCTGGACTTCTCTTTCTCTAAAAACAATTATAAATAAACAATAAATATACTCTCTGAGACTCTCATGAATTGGGCAACAAAAATTCAAGCATTGTCCCTTTTATCTTCTATTCCATTCAGGTTTGTATCTGCTCTAAATAAACAATTAACTCTCAGATACACTCACACTATTATCTTCTAGAATCTCATGAATTGTGGAAACAAACAGTCAAGCGTTGCCCCTATTAATATCTCAGGTTTGTATCTGTTCTAATACCAAATAAAGCATTTGGTAGACAAATGTAATTAATTTATTCAATTATAGCAGAGTTACATATATATAGGCCACTTGATCTCCTAAAAGCAATATATAAATCCCTATAATCTCTCTAACAAGCATATCTTCACTCAACTATATCTAAAGTGAGTTGTTATGACAACTCGCATACTGATACACTCATATCTCACAATATATTTGCAAAATCACATTATATCACATACAAATGCCTTTATTCAATTCCTTATAATCTCTCTAACAAATCTATCTTCACTCAATTATACTCTATCTAAAGTGAGTTGTTATCACAACTCACAAACACTCATATCTCACAATATATTCGCACACTCACATTATAGCACACGCAAATATATTAACGCACATACTTATGACTAAACCCCTAATATTATATTTCCAACATCACAGGTCTTGCCTTGTGATTACTATACCAATATCTGCACGGGGAATAGAGCATAGAGAAATTCCTACTCGTGTAAAGTGATCATCAAAGAGATGAATTAGTATACACGGTTAAAAATCTCACAAAATAAAAACAATCAAATTAAAACATGCATGCAGAAGCCTCCAATTAAGTAATGATTGTCTTGTATTTTTGTTTTATGATGAATATGTGATGCTATTATGGCTCTACTGTGATGAATTTATTGTTTATTTATAAGGTGATATGACTTTTAGCATCCTTTAGGGCCCTATCAAGGTATATTTACTCTTGTTCAAATTAGAGATCAAGTGAAACTGCACGATAAATCGGCGAGTGCTCACTCTCTTGTCATTCTAACGAAAATTCAGCACAGGACTCGCAAGCCAGGACTATAATGAAAAATGGCAATTTTTCATCAAAAAAACTCACAAATAATAGTAACACCTAAGGATCAAGGAAAAAACTTTCACCCTCCCTTGGGGAACATTTTCTTGCACAGGGTGTTTCACTTTTGATTTATGTAATGCTCTTGCCACTTTTCAAAGTGCACCATATTGGAAATATTTTGTAACCTCACCCATGAGTTGTGTGATAGATTTACATGGATGAATTCAACTGTTTATGGAAAATTCCAAAGTAATGCACAAAGCACATTAGACAAAGTGATCTTTCTTGGTGTGCAAGAACATCAATTATCCTTGAAGCATGAAAAATGTTTATTTATGATGGTAAGAGATAGTTTTAGGCCATCATATTTAGTGTTAAGGAATGGCAAGGTAAACATGCAGCTACATTGCTCAATATTATGTGCTAAATCTCCATCTCCCACAAACCAAAAAGAGGTAAGAAGTTTTCTTGGTCATGTGGCTACTACCAAAGGTTTACGGCAGAATTGAGAACAGACATCTTCATCCATTGTTTTGTAGTCCTAGCCTAAAGATTTTTTGAATTTTACTAGACAGAAGCATGCTAACAATATTTTGATACTATCAAAGATAAATTGATAAATACTTTGGTATTAAGAGGTCCAAATTATAAGTTTACCTTCCATGATACAAACAAATCATTCTAATGAAGCAGTAGGGGTTGTCCTATAACAAGAATCTTCTGCTAGTCATTTATCAGTAAAAAATCTCTCCCCGAAAGAAATTACACCACAAAAAATAAGAAATTTCTTCTAGTTGTATATGCAATCAAAAAGTTATAGCCATTATATTATGTTATGAAGTGGTTGTGGGTCACTAACCACTCTACTATACAAAGGTATTTAATGAATAAAAGTTTAGTGCACTCACACATTGGAAGGTAATGTTATTACTACATAAAGTTAATATTAAGATCATTCCTAATTAGGGAAATCAAATGTGGTAGCTAACTTTCTTTCACATTATTGATCCATTTCAAAAGAATAAGAACATATCAATATATGATTCCCCATATTTTTCTATTTTACTGCAATCATTAGGAGTTTGGTTTGCAGATATGGCTAATTACTTGGCTATATAGAAGTTCCCAACTTTTTTCACACAAAAGAGAAAAGAAAACAATTGATTAAACAAAGTGTTATGTATACATGGTTAAATGGAATTCTTTTTAAATGTTGTTAGTCTGACCATGTTTTACGCAGGTGTTCTTACTAAAGAAGAAGTATTCTACATCCAGGGAATGTCATGATGATCCATCAATATCTCATTATTCAGTTCAAAGGACATTCATAAAGTTTTAGGAGCTCCAGTTACATATTGGCCTTCAATTTTTAAGGATCCTAACAAGAAAGTATGT
The DNA here is from genome assembly GCA_019776745.2 of Taxus chinensis. Taxonomy (NCBI): domain Eukaryota; kingdom Viridiplantae; phylum Streptophyta; class Pinopsida; order Cupressales; family Taxaceae; genus Taxus; species Taxus chinensis. Next base: position 189,436,073 of record CM034157.1, read on the forward strand.
TTGGAGATGTGATCAATGCAAAAGGATGGGGAAGCCAATCATTTACATCTTGAGATACCAATCCTACCACAATTTGGAATCATTTGAGAAGTGGGGATTAATTTCATTGGACAAATTGACCCAAATCTCAAGGTACTGAAGGAGTACATTTCTAAGTTTAACAAACTATGTCACCAAATGGGTTGAGGTGCAAGCACTACAATATGTAAGAAATGAGAAGGTACAAATTTTTTATCTGACCATATATCTTTCAGAGGTTTGGACCACAATATCCATTGTTTTAGATCACCACATTTCATATCAAGTGTAATTGAGTTCCTTTGTGGAAACGTACCATGAAGCACAAAAATTCATCACTATTTCATCCACAGTCCAATGGTCAAGTGGAGGTTATTAACAGAGAGTTGGAGAATAACCTAACAAAAAAAATTATATCAAGTTGTTCTTTGTGTTCAAAAAATCTTGAAGTTTTCTGCTGTATGGGCCTACAATACTACTCGGAAAAAACCACATGATTCAATCCCTATGATTTGGTTTATGGGAAAAAAAATTCTTCCCATAAAATTGAGATTCAAACCTTAAGAACAACTGTTTGAAGTGGGAATTGAATTATTAGAGGCACAACAAGTAATGATTGAAGGTCAACTAAATGAGTTGGATGAGATGAGACTTCAAGCATTGGCATCAAGCTGAAATCAACAACATCAAAGGAAATATGACGTGACAAAAACATCAAGCTAAGGAATTTCCAAGCAGAGATAGTGGGCTTGCCTGTTATTTTATTCAAAATATAAGGATTTCAAGGAAAGTTGTAGACAAGATGGATGGGCCCAAGTTATCAAGCCAACTTTAAAAAGTCATTCAATAATGGGGCATTTCAACTGATTCCAATTGATGGTGAAAAGAAAGTAACATTGGTTCATGGGCATAGATTGAGGTTATACTATAAACCAACATCCAAAGAATAATTTCAGAAAGAACTTCAACAAGATTCAGCTCAAAATTGTTTGGAGAAAATCCTTTATCCAATTCAACTCGGGATATGAGATATTTATCAGTAATAATAAAAAGGAGATGACTGAAAACCAAAAATGGTGGCCATCTAATCCGTCTAAGGCATAATATGTTGGTGGTTAAACCAGAAATCTCTGGTCACTGCCCCTGAATCGTGTAAGTAATAAATAAGAATAATAACCATATTTGGCGTTTGATCAAACCAACAATTTGATGTAACTTGGCAAATGATGTGCAAGTTAATAAATAGAAAAACAATGTGATGGATTATGTCGATCTTAAATGTTGCAAATTGAGTTGGATGAACTACTCATTATTGTTACAAGTGTAAATTAAGCATCCTCCATATGCCAATAATTCCCTTGCTTCACATGTTGCAAAATTTTCCATCCATATGTAATATTAATCACTTCACACATACCTAATTACTATCACTGTATCACTTGGAGACTTGTTCAAACCTTTCCCAATTTATGTTCTTTTACATATAACCATTGGTTCAGTCACCCCTGTCCTTTTTCCCAATTCTGCCATTACACTCCTATGATGCTATCCATTCTATTCATGTGCTTATTCCCATCTCTACAATATTTTATTTCCAATCTTATGCTCCGTTATTTTCCAATTACCAGACTTTGTGCACCAATCATGGGGTTCAGACTTAGGCATGAACCAACAAATTCAAAGGCTATTAGTTGATGCGAGGACAGTGGTAATCTTTGAAAAGGAAGGATGGCTTGAATTCCTACTTACATATGAATAAGTTCAAGACAAAAATGTTTGTAGAAAAGGAGTTCAGTTCCAAAAACATGGAGGAGGGATATTCTAGAGATAAAAGGTAAGAAAATTCCATTTAGTCCCACTGTAAGGACAGCCACAATTTCTGAGGATACGTAGAAGAAGGTCAATCAATTAATTATAGGACAATGTAGTCTATGAAATTATTAAAATATTTTCAGTTGGCAAAAAGGGAAAAATTAGAAGTGGTTATGGACAATAAGGGAAAGACCAAAGACATAAAAATAAGTACCCTCCTCGAGCCTTGGGCCGAAGTAGCTAAATGGGTAATCAAGATATTTTACTTGTGAGTGTCAGTATGAAATAATTTTGGGCCCTGTTTTGAGAATTCTTATTCATATTTGATATGGCCAAGTTAAACCCCAGAATAAAGTAAATTTTCCTTAGTGCTTGTTTGATTATGTCTTCTCTGCCACCAAGAAATTCTGTCGGGGTACCTCTTACTTGAAATTCTAGGGCCTAATGCATTTGATTTGCAAACATTAGTTTATTAAGAAAAGACATGACCTTAAGAAGTGGACGAAATTTCAGAAGAAGTTTGCTCTATAGTTTGAATTGGCTCTAGAGCTAGAGCCTTCCACTACTGACTGACCTAAGAAATGCCCAAGGACATCTAGGCATGCACAAACCCTTAATGAACACTTAACAAAAATTTTTCCTTCTCAAGAAGAACATTGAAGCAACAATAATCATGTGAACCCTACTTAAGACACCACCTGCATCTCCCCCTCAATTTGTATCACCCTCTTTCCCTGTTACTGAGAAATAAATTGGTAAAACCCCAACCATTGTTTCTGATTCCCCAATTTTAGATAAAGGTAAGGAACCTATGATAAAAGGAGAACATGGTTCTCCCCTTGACTTTGAAAAGATTATGTCATAAGTATTGTCTATCTCCAAAATTCAGTTTGAACTCTAACTAACTCAAGAAAGAATTACACATCTACAAATCCTCCTTGAAGCTAAAGAATCCAGTTTCTCCTAGCTAGAGGCTGAGAAAAATCAGAAAATCCAACAGTTACATCAGACCATTGAACATCAGGAAGAGGCCACTCTTCAACTCCAACATGATTTGGAGGAAAAGAAAAAGAAATTCATTCCCTTTAGACTAAGACATATGAGCTTAATGCGTCCCTTGCTATTTTGCAAGAAAATAGATAGGAAGCAGAGCCTGTGGCCATTAAAGAACAAACCACTCAGACAAAATTTGTGTTTCCTAAAATGGTTGTCTTGAGAGGCATGGTTAAGTGGATGCATGAGTGTTATAGGATAAGAGGAGTTGAAGATGAAAATAAGGATTTAAAGGATAAGAGCAAGCTGCTTAAAGAGAATGTGCTTAATGTCTGTTGGTTATATGATCAAGTTCTTTCTTGTAGGCCCTCATCTAATTTGTATGCACTATTTTTGAAGGAATAATTTCTAAAATGGCAGATCTTTAAGGCCCATGCTATGAAAGATATAGAATTTGATGATGATAAGTAGTTTTTTGGCACATGTTTAACATGAAATGATGTTGATAAGAATATCCTTTATGAATTTTATGTTCAAAAGTTCCTTCTTCCTCAGAAGATTGAGATTCCACTAAATTTCTATGTGGGATAGGTATAGTTGAGGATATTAATTTCTACATTAATGCATCAATATGAATGGAGGGAACAAAGAGGAACATTTGTTCAAGTAAAATCTAATATAGGCCTCTTAATGAGGCATGATCGTCCTGCCCCCATCTAGTTTTTCAATACATTTCGGTCTCATGTATATTGCTTATAGTTGGTGGATAGATATAAAGAGATTTTGAGAACTTGTGTAAAGGATTTTAGGGAGTGAGAACTCCCAATATTTAATGTTAATTTCCTTTCCTGTCAATTGAGGTATCAATTGCTTACATTACATTACAAGAAAAAGGAGTTGATTTCACCCACTAGTCTCCACTAGTCATTAAATAGGGCCAAGGATCTCTGTAAAATCATTCTAGAAATGTAGGAGTAGTGGATTGGGATGAGGTATAGACCTCCCTTAGTCATAGCACCAGTACCACAATGGAATTTAATAACTGATCAACCAAACAATAGTTATACCACCTGGAGGAAGTCGATCACTAAGTTATTTGGGTTCTGTAATATTGAATTGGATGAGACTTGGAAAACCTTTTTCCATTGAGTACAATTGTTCAAGGATAGTTGAACAAATAAATAAGTAGTAGGAGGACTTGATAAATATTAAGTGTGGGGGAGTGATGAACCCCTGTTTTGCCATGTTTTATCCCATGTAAACCTGATGTTTCCATAATATCATTTTGGACTATGTACAATCTTGACATTTTATAATTAATACTTTACTATGTTTTGGAAGGAAATGTTTTGCATATTCTTGTTATTTTTATCTTGTTATTGCTTCTTCAAATGTGGTTTAAATGAATCTTTGTAGCATTAACCATGCATTTGGAAAAGCATATTTTGATTCATCACAAAATTTAACTACATACTAGCGCAAGACTCATTCATGCACTGGCATAGGACTGACCTAATAGCATAGGACTCACCTTTGCATTAGCATAGAATTCACCATGGATTGTAGGACTCATCCATATCACTAATTCTAGCTACCTTAAAATAAAGAACTTGTGCAAGAGAGATAAATAGATCAAATGGTTGAGTTATGAGTTGATACAGTTGACACATTAGTTAATGCAATGACATGAGCATGAAACATGTGGTACACCTCAACCTTCATGTAGATTATGAGGTCCAAAAAATTCTAGTTTAAATTAAGTTTCTTGAAGACGTGATGTAGATAATCACCTAAGGATTTATAATCATCGTGATTATAAGGAATCAATTTAATATATACAATATCTTCTAACACCAAATGACTATCTCAAAGGAGTCAATTATGAGCCTCACCTACAGTTAACAAGATTATTTCAATCCAAACATGACATAGATTACTCCTACCACAATTGTAATTCTTAGAGCAATTAGTTATTGTTATAAGCATATCTTAGTAAGGTATATGTTATTAATTGTAAATAACTAGTTCTCTCCTAGAGGGACTAGGATTGCTCTAATATAAAATATAAAATGTGTTAGGATTCAAGAGTTCAATTCATTTTTAGTCAATTATTGTAATAGTAGTTGTTTTAATTCAATAAAATTACATATTTAGGGGAAAATTTATTGTGTGACTTGCAAATGTTGAACCTGATCAAAGGGAAGCAGCAAGGGCCACTCCTCCCCAGCGAGAAGTGAGAATTTATTGTTATTTCCTTTCAGTTATTTCACATTCATTTGGATTTCTAGCATTACATTATTTTCAGTACCTTTAATTGTGTCTTTAATAGTCTTTTGTTGTCGATTCACTTCATTTCTTAATTACAATTAGCATAGTATTTAGTTAATTTTGTTATTAAGTACTGAGAGAAATTCCAACTATTCCATTTGTTGCAAATAACCATGGACACTGCCCTAGATTGAAAAACATAATATAACTAAAGTATGAGTATCAATGGCGCTCATCTATTTGTGGTATTGTTAAAGTGAACATGTATTTTGTAGGTTATAGGTACTTGTTATCCAATTTCGTCCCTCATGAAAAATTGAATAAACATGACCTTGCACACTGAGAAAATGGAAGGATTGTTTCAGTCATGGGAGTTCATGATTCAAGGTTGGATGAGTAGGTTGACGTAGGTCGAGCACATTGTAGAAAATTTCAGGAAATGAAGAAACTCTAAATTCTAAAATTTGAACTTCAGAGGTGGGACAGTTCGGAGTTTCAACAGACATGCAAGGAAAAAAACAATCAAAGGGCCCAAAATCCTGAAATCCCAAATTTCGAAAAAGGCTCGGGGGTTTTCAAGGTTAACTCCCCTTTCAGATTCAACAGTGCCAGAGATCGGGGATGTTGAAGTCCAAACTCCGAACTCTGAATTTTGGACTTTGGAGGTTTGGATGTTTCATGTGCCCAAATGGATATAAGAATCCTGAAAACCCAAACCCTGAAACTCCAAAACCTGAAACCCTGAAACCTGAAAGTTCTGAAATCTTGAAATTTCTAGAAATCTGAAACCTAAAGTCCCGAAATCCTAAAGTTGGGTAGAAACCCTAAAAAAGAAAAGGTCTAAAACTTGAAGTCTGAATTTTAGACTTCAGAGTTTCAGAATTTTGGAACCTTTTGCTTGAGTGATGAACAATGTCACGTGACATGGTTTTGGATTCCGAATACTGAAGTCTAAATTTCAGACTTCGGAGGTTTGGCATTTTATAACTCTTAAGCTGACTTGAGTGATGAATAGTAACCTGAACTCCAAAATCAAAAATCCCGAAGTCTCGAATCCTAAAAGTCTGAAATTTCAGACTTCGGAGGTTACGAGGCAATTTCGAGGTTTGAAAAGAGAAGATAAACCAACCGCATTTATCGCAAAATGGCACCCCCATCTTCAGATGACCATAACTTTTGAATGGGAGCTCAAATTTGCATAAAGTTAAATATGTCAAAATGTGAAAGTACATTCCACCATTTTCAAGGAGTGGTTTCAAATTTCTCACCTACCAGAATGATGAGTTATGGGCTTCTTTTCTTCCCCGAAAAGAAAGGTACAGTGGAGTATGGGCTTGGTATATCCATCATTCCTACAAGGACAATGATGGATTTTACAGGAGATTAGAGTGCATTTTCAGATATTCTTTCTCTCTCTCCTCATTTTCTTCCTCTATAAATTGTAAGGGGTTTGTATGTGAAAATGGTTGTTGATAATTTTTCTCTCCCATGCACCCCATTCTTCTTAGGGTTTCAATCCTTCCTCTCAAGATTTGTAATGGTTTCATGCCTTTCTCCCACATGCAATGTACTATGTATACTTCATGAGCAATAAAATTTATGTTTTTTGTTAGTTGTTTTAACCTTTGGATGATTTTTTTGTCTCTCTTACCTCTCATTGCAACAGGTTGTTCTATGCATATTTCATAGTTATTACAGGATATGGGTGTTTTTTGTTTATCAGGAATGAAGATTATTTATATTTCAGGTTTGTGTTGTAGTTTTCTAACCTTCCCTTAATACACTGGAGGATCTTGGGTTTGTGCTACATTTTTTCCAACCTCCCTAATATTCACCCTTTCTCCATTTTGCAAGGTTGGGGAAGTGATCAAAAATCCTCTCTTGTTGTATCACCACTCTTAGTGTATGTTTTCATTCCATGTATCCTTCTTTCCCTGTCCCCTTGGAAGCATTATATTAGGATTAGTCAATGGTTTTCCTGCATTAGGAGTAGTTAGTGGTAGGTAGGTTAGGAGAAGGAATTGGCCTTATTTGGAGAGTTTTCTGATTCACAAGGTCCCACACTTCATGACAACTCCATGTTATGCAATCACAATGAATGCAACAGTCCATAAACTGTCTCATTCGGGGGATGCTCTGATTTTGTCATAACAACACCTTTGGTGATCAAGGAAAAAACATTAGGAGAACAAAAAATATTAATTGGGATACTTTGTGACACAATAGAAACTAGGTTTAGAGATTTTACGTAGTCATGGGTGCCCAAATCTAGTCATCAATGCCTAGGCACCCCTATCTTGCTATAGGTTCCCATGTCCATCATTTTTCGTGAGTTGCCAAATTTAAAAAAATCAATTACGAAACTGTTTGCATCATGTTCATCACTTCTCCTTACCCATATCAGTTCCAAATTTTGCGGAAACCAACTAAGTACTCCTATCTCTCTTCACTTCTTAGGTTTTCATAATTTCCATGATTGTTTACTTGTTTCATTTTTTTATTTTAATATCCATATACTAAGAGACTCTGTAATATTAGATTTAATTCAAAATTTATTAAATCATTTGGTGAACCCATTGCTCCAACCCAACCTTGCTTCTAGGAATTTTCTCATCTTTTTATCATGGATGAAACCTATGCACCTTTTATTGATGACGACCTTCATGATCTCTAAGCACATATTGTTGAACATCCACAAGACTTAGATATTCTTTTATTCACTTCTCGTGAGGAAGCCACCAACCTAGATGAGATCAACCCTCCCGCCTCTAATATTAATTCCATTTCTATTCCAACAAAACCTCCTAATTTTATCCTTCCAACTACTTCTAATGTTCCCATTTCTATGCCTACTCGTACCAACCATTTCACTCCACCTCTTATTTATCACACGGGAAAAGTATACTCTTCTGGTATACAAGACCAAGCTTCTATTATTGATCTAATTTTTCATTCCTTTTGAATTTAATGAGATATTAATAAATAAAACTAAATAACTCAAAGCATGGAGGGTTTAAGATACCTTGAGATGTGATGTGATGGACATGGGCACAAAGTGAAAGATAGATCCTTGTTACTACAAGATGATGACCTATAGAAAAAAGACACTAAGAAAAAAATAGATTAGATGATAGATGGGGGGGTTGTCCTAACGAAGTTCGGCTCCAAGAAGTTTAAAGCTTCCTTGGTGGATGTCAACCCCCATGTTTGATAAGATATGATAAAAGTTATGATAAAAAATAGGATAATATACAGAATCTTAGGCACACAAAAACTAAAAATGTAGAAAAATAAGGCACATGCAAATCTGATCTAAATAAAATAAAGGAAAGTTACGTGGCATGGTCGATGGAAACCAGGGCTGTAGAGGTCCATTTGACAGTAATCAGAGCAGATGAATCTGGACAACAATCTAAAAAATTCATATCTATAAGGATTTGACTGTAAATAAGATAAGACATAGGCCTGTAAATAACCTATAGGATAATATCTAAGGCAAGGAGACCAAGGGGTGGCACAAAACATATATTTGAATAGATTGGTTTGGAAACTGGACCTAGATCGATGACGACTGGAGTTCAGATAGGATATATTTAGTGCAACAGAGTATCAAGAAGATAAATATGAGGATTGGAGTTAGAAACAAAGTACAGGAAGACACTGAGAAAGGATATGGAGACAAAGTATGTGATAACACAAGGATGAGTTGATGACGATCTGGGAGTAGTGATAATGACTTGGACAGTGTAAAACAAGGTTGGATGGAAAATGACTAGATTAAAAATACTTGCAAGCAAATCAGATGGAAGAAGAGGTTGATATTAGAATTTGGATAATAGATGGACCTAAAATAAGTTAGATGCAAACAAGACAATGATAATATCAATAAAACAACACAAATTTATAGTAATCTCACCAAGTATAACCATGAGTGATGCAAGACAAATTGAAAGGAGTTCCAAGAGGTATGTGATTGTCGTAGGGATACTCATGCATGAGAAAAGGTTCACAAATTGCAAGAAATCTTGGGTGTTTACATGTATTCCTTGGGAAGAGGGGGTGAATGTAATTTATTAGGGTTGACGGTGACTCGGCTGGGTTGCCTCTGAGTATAGGCAATTCTTCCTTAAATGGTAAAATCACTTATTTATTTGAGATATGGGGCTTAGGGGTTGAGATAAGTGCTTTAAATCATGTAAGTAGGTAAGGGTTGTTTAGGGAAGTGTCATGGGTAGATAGGAGATAAAGGTGGGTAGGATAAAAGCTAGAAAAAGCATAGGGATGTGGATTTAGGTGGTTATGGATAAAATCATCTGAAAGAAATCCAATTAGAGGTAATTAGATAATTAGGAGAGATGAAATATAATTAGGGGTGATTAGCTAATTAGGTTCAAATAATGAAGAATCATTGAACATTAAAGGTGATGGGATAATAGATTGTTATTTAAAATGAATTAAATTAAAATGGGTCTAGTTAGAACCATGGTGAAAGATGTGCATGTGGGAAACTGAGAGTAGTGATACCAAAATTTGGTGTCTACATCTATATATCAGGACCTATAATTCAAATGTGTCAACTTCAACAACATACTTCATGTTCCTCTCCATCTCTAGATTCCTCAGTACTCCTTCGTACCCCTTTTGCACGGACCATTTCTGCTTATCCACTCCCTCCTAAATTTTTCACCACTAAGCTTAAAACCTTCAATGAACATGGTCACTCTCAAGAGAATCTTATATCTTTTCATGTGGTATGTCTAGACTATGCGGATGATCATACAATTCTAGCTAAGCTATTTCCTAGGATTTTTCACGATGATGCCATGCGTTGGTTTTATGATCTACCTGTTCATTCAGTAACTTATTTTACGTATTTAGATGATGTTTTTCTTTCTCATTTTTCCATCAATATCAGCACCAATATCTCTTATTCACAACATGCTCAAATCAAACAAAGATCTAATGATCATCTAGCTAACTATGTTTTACGTTAAAAGAACAATGTAGATAAGATGAGAAAAGTACTTTCTAATTTAGAATTGTAATATATTTTTGTTACCACCACTTGAGAAGAGCATTATCTTTGAAATATATCCTTCATTTGATCAATTATGCCATACACTCAAAATTTGCAAGGTCAAACTAATATCTATGGGAAAATTAAATATCATATTACTTGTTCATCCTCTTACAATAAGTTAAAGATAAATTAACATTCAAGCCATCTCCTAATCCCACAAAATCAAAGACAAGTGTTAATGTCATCTCTCCACATGGAAATCTTGAGTGGAAACCTCTAAAGCATATTTTCACCAAATTATCCTATGCACCTTTTTTCTATTACCTCAACTCATCGAAAGCAACTTGACCCCTCTCACCCCCATGGTCACAATTATGATGAAAATGTTAAATATGACTATCACACATATATTGGGCATTCTAATGATCATTGTTTCAAACTTAGACATCTCATTCAAAATCTTATTGACAATAATTCACTCAAGCTCCCTGATCCATCTACTCCTAAGCCTATCAACGATAATGAAAATCTAAAAATATTTAATGACCCTTTTCCCAAGCATGACACGCAAGCTCTTGATTCTTCTTCTAATCATACATATCATGTTGTGTCGCCTCCTTCATAGATGCCCCTTGACTTCCTTTTCCTTTCTACTAATTAATCACCACCATTAATTTCATTTTCATATCATAATTATCATGTTATTTCACTTTTGATTAATTACATATCAATGATTTTATCAGTTCATATATTGTCAATAACACCATGACCTATCCAATGACTCTTATTAGTTTTTGATCCATTGCATTTCTCATGGATATCAAATTTTTAATATCTAATATCACATATCTCATTCCTAATTATTTTGGATACATAAGGATTACCATTACAGTTGGGCCTTTTACCATGTTTATGTCATTTTCTGTGGCATTTTTCAATCAAAGGTTGTCCCATGCTCTTAGGTCTTTCATGGCTTCCTGACACTCAAGACATCCCTTCCATGAATCATTTGTGTATCAAGTTCATTAAAAAAAGATAAGTTGTCACTTTTAAAGGAATTCCACCATGCACACCATTTCCTAAGCCCAATCTTCATGATATATTTACACCAGTTATAACATCTAGGCCTTTTGGGCCTCTCAAATCTAAAACAAACTCTAAAACCTAGTTCTCCTCTTCATACATGAGCTAATTCATGACCTTTTCATCCTCATTAGTCCACCAGTTCACCTCATTGGCCTAAATACCCTACTCGAGAAATCCCTTCACATAGGTCTTCACCACATCCTTCGATACATAGGTATCCTTCACATACACATAATTATTGTCCTACACCATTGATCAAAGAGCATTCTCATATGCCTTTATCTCCTCAGACATTGGGTGGAGGGACATTTCACTTCACTATCACTTGAGAGTTTTTTTATCACTTCCATAGTTTAGGGGATTCATGCTTTCTTCCCTCTCCTAGCATTATCAGTTGTCTACAGTATCTATGGTCACACTCTATGCTTCAAAAAAAATATTTTTTATTACTCTTACATATCTTAATCCACACCTTGAATCATTATTAACCTATGACACACTCTAGTTCCATGGTTCATACTCAACTGTTGAGGGTCTAATTATGAAACGAACCTCACATCCACTACACATTTCACATTTTTTGCTTCATGATACATATTTCTATCATCTATCCACACACATTACCTAATGATGCACAATTTTTCTATGGTTCATTATCAGTTGTTGAGGGGAATTTTATAATTGAACCTCATCTCATATACATCCGCTAGAGGGAACATTTCTCCTATCACATTCACACATTGCATACCATTTTGGCACACTCATAGACTATAGTTTCATATCTTGGTTGCATCTATTCTTGCTATCTTATTATATTTACATGTTATAGTATGTTTTCCATACTAAATTGATTCTTAAGTTTTTCATTATAATTCTATATATACACATGTGTATTCACTTGGTATTTTATGGTGAATGCAAATATCTCATAGGTCCTTACACATTGCAATGATGCTTGAAAATTTACCCTTTTCCAATCCCACAAAGGGGCATCTACCTTTACTATTCTCACACATTACATACGTTATTATTTCATCATTTACTACTTGTACTTTCTGTCAAAATATTTTCCATTGATACATACATACCTTGGCAAAAAATTTATCTTTCTAACATGCTAACAATTACTTCCTGTGTAGCATTTTCTTTGTAGGACTATATACCACCATGGCTACCTAATACATTTTACTTTCCACTTTTTTCTATTGTGTGCAGGTATGCTCTATGTCTTGTTTGTACATGTTATGATTTTGGATGCTTTGGCCTTCATTTTCTTATGAGTGATGTCTCATGTTTGAAACCTATTTTTTATGGTCCACTTTGTTTGTGTGTTTTCTTGTTACATTGTCTTCTATTATATATATTTTTCTTTTTCTACTAACACATGTTAGTAGCCATTTTATTTGCATGCGCCTTGGTTTCTACCATACACATACCCTACCCCTTGTAGGGATACAATACATCATAGCATAAGGTCCTCATTTTTGGGCTTCACACTCCTACAATCATCACATGCACCCCAAATGACTGCACATACAATTGGTAAACATATCACCCCTATAACATCTCATAGATGAATTATAGATATGCATAGTACAAAAAAAAACATAAATACAATCATAGAACCCAGAATCTGCCTTGGGTCCTTGGCACAACACAGACACCAGTTCTCATACTCAGACAAGAGCGCTTGTGTGCCAGTATCCTCCCCTAGTTTTTAATATCTTTGGGGCACATATAGTCAGCTTATCAGATCAACACAATTGATAGAAGCCTTCAGAGTAATTCTACAGTTACAGGAACAATCCTCTTGTCACAAAATGCATTCTATTGCTACAATTCAGAACTAATTTGAATCAATTGGGATAAAAATAATAAGAGGAACTAGATCGAGACACACCATGTAAAATTATTCTTATTTGGAAGATTCATAAAAGGAGAGTAAACTAGACCACTCTCCCCAACACTTGCTCTTTGGCATGACATCGCAAAAAAAATCACATTTGATGTGAGAACACCAAAAAAACTTGAGCATGGCATGAAATCACCTAAAAAATCACTCTTCATGGCATTCCAACACATATTTCTATCCTTTATACTCTTTTACATCTGGTGCACACATTTCCTTTACTATTACTTTTTCACACATTAACATACTTATACATACTTATACACATTTTTATCTAATTTATCATATACATGACTTTGACTAGTTTTTCACTCTATTTTTAAAGGTTTATCCTTAATATACAATAAGAAGCATCCTGTAACAGCAAATACGATCAAAAAAATAAGTACAAAAATGCATATACTCACCCCTAAGGTCATTTTCCTTTTCTAGTCTCCACTCTTCACTTTCCAATCATTACAAGCTTCACTTGTCCACTCGGCATGAATTTATCCACACATTCTATAGAATCATAAGGTAGACATCTCTTATATACTTTATTTTATTGAGTATTAAATCAAAAACATAAAGTGGAGGAAAATGTAGACACAAAATCATGAACTTGGGTACATTTCTAGGTCCTAAAAACGTACTAACATGTATATGATTCCTAAGCAAGAAAACTAGTAATTGAGGTCTATCTTTGGATTCTTTTCTTTGTCTCTTATTTTTTATTGGGTCTTATACACCATACAACCCATCCAGAATGATTCAATGGCATCCCTACAAGGGTCAAGTTAGGCATGAAAGGTAAATTTTGGTGTGTGTAGGAATTTAGAAGGTCTATGAGTGCATCATGATGTTCTTTGGGGCTCTAGAAGTTTAAACATTTAAAATAGGAGGTTTCCCTTCATTTTTCACAGGTTATAAAATTTTGAATTTTATAGATCCATTTTGGCTTTCTTAGCAAGTGTAGGTATCTTATGGGCCTAATTAGATTTTCTAGAAATTTTGTAGGAGTTAATAATTGTCTTTGGGGCTCCATCATGAGGGGGATGAAACTATTGTAATTCATAATCATGTTTAGGCCTATATGCATGTAACCTCCACCTTGGTAATCATGAGTGAAAATAAGGAATAGGGAAGTTGTGGTAGATCTCGAACAAGAAGGGATACAAGTTCATTTTTGTAATAGTTTGAGTATTGATCAATCGATGTAAATAGATTTGGAGCTCCAAATGAGGGTTTTATATGCATTTGTTTGAAACAAAGTGAGTGTATAACTTTCAAAACTTATTTATCATTATTTTCAGATGTCATTATAACTTTTGTGTCAAGGTAATGAAGATAATGAGCTTGTTTCTATGTGTTGTATTAGTTTTCAAGAGATTCTAGTAGTTCAATGTATGTTTTATAAGATTGAGTGGGTGTGAGTGTAACTATTGTGATAATATTGTATCATTCCATTATTTTGAAGGGAGAGGATCTTGGCCACATTTACATATATTGATAATATTCCTTTGTAGTTGGGATAAGTATAATCTATGGTCATTGTTATCATAGTAAAACAAAAACATATCACAATATAGTTATGCAAGGAACTCGACTTGTTGATGGTTATAAAGATTGTTCATATAAAACTAGGTGAATAAGAAAATTATATGAGGTGTGATCATTGTTCTAAACTTTATAGGTTCGATTGAGAATGTAATACAAGCAAGAAACACACTAAAATTAGTCCTCAGGTCATAATAGTTGGTCATACCCTGAACTAGGGTTTCCAAGAAAAGAAAACCAGCAAACTCAAAAGTTAACCATTTATAAATCCTTAAATTGAGGAGAAATTATTGTGAGGGGGTCATTAACAATTTATAAATGGAATTAATAACATTCACATCATTTGAGGAAGAAATCAATGACTGTATTTTGTCATAGTCATGGAGGGTTGAGAAAAATCAGTCCCTTAGTAAAGGAATCATAACTAGTGGATTGAAAGGTCTTGAATCCTTCAATGTTACATAAGGAGGTTGAAAGGTATAGAAAATACCCTGCATTTAGTTTGAAAGTGCATGGTTAGCAAGGATATCCCTGACAGAGTGGTGACAAAGACCTATTTGGGCTAATTGGTGACTATTAGACTTAGAGATTGTCTTGTTAAGGTAAGGTTGGATTGAGAACCTATTTCAATTATTGACTGCATATCTCTAGGAGGTTGGTAAGGTGAGTATAAAACAATTTAGAAAATTGAACCACTGAGAATCCTATTGAATTGAGAAGGATTGTGTCAATTTTAAATGATAAAACTGTGATAGAGTATACAATATGAAAGTCATGATTCTTGGGGTAAAGAGTTAGTTTTTAGGGTGCATATGGCTATGAAGAAGTTTATAAAATGGAAGAACATTAGAGTTTTTTCCACTCAAGGGCCATTCAAGGAAGCACACTAAAAGGAAAGAGAATTGTTACTCAACCTTAGTAATACTCATTTTTTGATGATTTCATAGAATGCACTAGAGAATTTGATCAAGACCATGATATAGTTAGGTGTAGATAAATAATCAATATCAAAATTTGAATGTGTGAATATAAGAAGAGAGGGAGTTAAGTGGACTTGAGGCTGAGATACGTAGATTTTTGAGTCAAAGGGCATATTAAATTCCTGAGATGGTTTATTCTCTGCATCATGGAACTTGACTTATTTATCTTTCAGGGATTCATACACCATTACCTAGCTAGGACGAAAGTGCTCAGGTGACCTTGTCCCCTTTGTGCGCCCTCAAACCCTTTCTCATATTACTCACTCCTTTTGGGTCTCATTATTCTTCTAAACATATTTTTTCACTTATGGGTCAGCCATCTAGTTGTCAATTATAAAATTCAAACAAGAGAATCATATAAGTACATAGTAATGTGTTCAAAATCGAGGACAAATCACTAAGCAATTACTACTATCACCTAAGCTTGCATTCAAAAGGAACCTAAAGAACTAAAAAAGCATTCATCTAGCATTCGTTCAAGGGACAAGCATTGCAAATTTGTATACACAATATAGGAAGGGGATGTTTATTATATTACATTCACACATTTTTCTACATTGCTACATTCTAGTTAGAGATCCTCTTACACAAGGGCATCCCAGAGCACAATTTCTACACACACTCACAAGAACTACATGGATTCTGAGATGTAGTGCAATGCTTAGTTCTAAGTTCACTCTAGGGTGACTGTTGGGGTTAGTATGAATCCCCATTCTCAATTTTCTTTTTTTTATGTTTGATGTGGTTTATGGGATTTTGTAGGTAAACATCACTTTTACAGGTTATAGGTACCTTCGACGATCAAGGAGAAAACATTAAGAAATCAACAAAGAGTAATTATGACACCTTTATGATACAAAAAAAAACCATATGTAGAGATTTTTTGCACTCATGGGAACCCATATGTAGTCATTAGTGTCTAGGATACCCTATCTTGCTATAGGCACCAATGTTCGTCACTATTTGCGAGCTGGAGAATTTACAGAGATCAATTACAACATTTTTTGCATCTTATTCATCACTTCTCCCTACCTAGATAAGTTTCAAATTATGAAGAAATTAGATAAGTACTCCTATCTCTCTTCATTTATTATGGTTTCATACTTTACATGCTTGTTTGCTTGTGTAATTTATGCATTTTCATATTCATACAATAAGTAAATCTATAATATCATATTTAATTAAGAATTTATTAAATCACTAACCCTTTCTAGCTCAAAATATCTTTCATACCTCTCATCAACCTCCCTTTATACCTCAATCCACCCCTAATATCCAACCAATCATCTATCCTTTATACCCCTCAACCTCCCAACAAACCTTGAAACCTTTTTCATACCCCTCCAACCTCCTTTTAAAATCTCTTCCCTTTAACACATATAACTTAAGACCTATTTCATACACCTCCACAATATCCCTTCAAACCTCCATCCTCCCCTAATTTCCAACCAATCATCCATCCTTTATATCTCTCACAGCTCCCATCAAACCTCCATCCACCCTTAAATGTCGATACCTTATCCATCCAACACTTTAGTATCCAAACTTCCTCAAAACCCTTCGTATAACTACATCATTCATACCACTCAAAAATCCTTCTAAAACCTCTTCCATTTAACTCATCCAACCTCAAAACATATTTCATACCCCTCTAACCTTCTTTTGAAATCTCTTTCATCTAACCATTACAACCTTAAAACCTTTGTCATACACCTCCAAAACCTCTCTTTGAACCTCCATCAGCCTCTAATCTCTAACTAATAATCCATCTTTTATACCATTCAGAACTCTATCCGTACATCCACCCACCCCTAATCTATAACAAATCATCCATCCTATATATCCCTCACACCTCCCATTCAACCTCCATCCACCCCTTATCTATAACCGATCAACCTCCCATTAGACCTCGAAACCTCTTTCATACCACTTCAACCTCATTTCGAAAGCTCTTCCATCTAATCCCTCCCACCTTAAAAACTATTACATACACATCCTCAACCTCCCTTCGAACCTACACCTACCCCTAATATCCAATGAATCATCCATCCTTTATACCCCTCACACCTCCCATCCAACCTCCATCAACCCTTAAACACAAAAATGTCATCCATCCTACACTTTAGTATCCAAACTCCCTCAAAACCCGTCATACCCCTCCAACTTCCATAACCCTCCTCAACCTCCCTTCAAATTTCCATCCACCCCTAATCTCCAACCAATCATCCATAATTTATACCTCTCACACCTCCCATCCAACCTCCATCAACCCTTAAACAGCAATATGTCATCCATCCTACACTTTAGTATCCAAACTCCCTCAAAACCCGTCATACCCCTCCAACTTCCATAACCCTCCTCAATGATGGGTTTTGTTATTCCCTTAATTTAATCAAATTCTTCTTGATGTCATATCGAACCAAGGGTGTGTCTAAAGATATATGCAACAAGAGTAATCTTATTGATCTAGTAGTTGACTGTAGTTATTTTTGTATTTTCTGGGGGATCTTTTCAATGTCTTAAGGACTTCTTGGTAAAACCTTATTTAAATCATACTATGAAAAATTTATTGAAGTAAACACACTTGCCGTTGGAAATAAGCACACACAACTTAGAATTCTTAAAAATGATTGCAAGAGAAAATAAGAATCTATCTATACACTTGGAGGAACAAGGATACAACAGAGCTTAACTACAATAATTAAAGCAATACAAAATTAACAAATCTAAAATATTTTCTTAAGAAATATAGATACCAAATAAATGAATATCCTGGTCCTTAGGGGAGTGGGCCCTTGCTCCTCCTTGAATCATGATTTAACAACTTAGAATTCTCTCAAATAGGAATGGCTATTTTATTGATAAAACATTCGGTATTACAAAAAGTATTGGATATGTGTACTTAGTGTATATCTCTCTTATTTGTTCTATCTCTATTTCATATTATTTCTATCTACTATAGGTATTCTTATATATAAATTTACAATCATATCTTTCTCTACGATTCTGATGAAATCGAATCGTGCCCAGAATAAATGCTGAGTCAGATTGTGGTTTATCAGAAAACTATAAGATAACTATCCCTGGATCTTCATTCAGAGATCTTCTCATCCTTTCCTGATTGAAAGGATCATTGATGCAAGATCTCTAGATGTGGTTAAAATAGATCAAATTCCATCAGTTTTGGAACTTCAGAGAAGTTCTAGAACCATAGGAAATCATTAAGGATCAAAACCGTGAGAGTTCCAGAGCTATACCTAGGAGTTCCGGAACTAAGTCTGAAAATTCCAGAACTAAATACTAGAGTTCCAGAACTAAGTCCGAAAGTTTCAGAACTAGATGATGATTGTGTAATGGAGTTCCAGAACTAGCTTGGAAGTTCCAGAACTAAGTTGTGTTGGAACAGATGCTACCAAAAACATATTGAATGCTACATACTTCATTTCTTCGACTGATTAGGCCTGCTTTATTACAAAACTGAATTTCAAACACACACTTCATTAGGAATTTTAGATATTTTAAAATTAGAATCACAATCAATCAAAAGATAGACAATTGCATCCTAACTCATATCAAATTAAATAAAAGTCACAAAATGCAATCAAACTTAATAAAAAGGAGAGTAAGATGAGATCATATGTTATACATTAATCAGGCATATTTTGGCCTCATCATTTCCCCCAAACTTACTTGTTTGTAAGTCCCTTTAAAAAAATCATTCTTCAAAAGTGGGGTTATATGTTCTACATTCCATTTGATTGCTTAGATCAAATGGCTGAAACTAGATTTTCCAATGCTTAAACTTAGAGGTACTGTACCTAGCTCCTGCTTCTATTTTCCTGTCTCACTCTTTAAATTCAGTAAGATTTTGAGGTTTTATGTTTTTCCAAGGAGACATAGGGGTGAGAAGAAGATGTGGACTTGTTCGCATTCCCATCCATATTTGTCTGTAGGTTTCATTTATCTGAGGAATTATTATGCATAACACTTTTTCCCTTTCTAAATTCCAGATAAGATTTGTAGGGGATATTACTTCCGTTCTTTTCAAGGAAACAATAAGGAGTTCCCACCTCTTTGAGCATCCTTCATAAATATCTTCAAATTTCTCCTCCTCATAAGAGGTAAAGGCATCAATACTCTTTTGTAGAATGGCAAAATAATGTGTCTTGAATTGCCCATTAAAGGCATGAGTTCTAAAATGTATGAGGAAGGCAGAAGGTTTACCATAGTGAGCTCTCATACAGAGACCATTTGAGCTAGCCTTCAATAAAAACTCAAATTCCCTTTCCTTCCATGAAATTTTGTTTTTTAGAACAGAGATAAATGCATTGAGCTAGCTCTCCCCCACATACAAATTAATCATAAATCTTGTGTTTTTCTCTAGCGTAAAATTACAAAGATAAAATTCACATAGAAGATTTTTCTTTTCAAGACTGATAGAGAGTAAGTTGTCATGAATTCAAATTCATCCTTTAGTTCATGTGGAAGTCCACATGAAATCCTTGACAGTTGCAAGTGAATGAACTGCTCCTCTAAAAAAACACTATATGCAGGAGAGGGCCTCATGCAGGTAAGCAATTTTTCACTCATAATGCAGACCATATGAATTTTTGCAAGACATTTATATTTGTTTCCTTATTCCTTATAAAACTTTTCTTCCCACTCTTTTCTTGCCTTCTTCTCTTCTTCCATCTTGGTCTTCAAATCTTCATTTAATGTTTTATCTTCTCTGAGTTCCCTGCAGGTGTCATTCCATAATTATTTGAGTGGGAAATAGGTTAACTCAGTCTGTGTAGAGACTGTGGACACAACATTCTGTTTTCTGGAAGTCTGACATTATTCCTCTTTTTCTATCAGCTATTTCTTAATTATTGGTAACTCCTCAATCCTGACTACAAGCTAAGTTGTTAGCTCTCTAATGAGCATTTCCCTTTGTTCTAATTTGAGTTTGAGGAAATCCAATTCCTCATCCTTTTCTCTGATAATGAGCTCTGGTCTAGACAATAATAGAGCCAGTTTAACTTGATATCTTTCTTCTTCCTCTGAAATTACTTGAGGAATTGAGAATTCTTCCTCTATCAAAGGAAATTTTCCTTTTCTTCTCTAGGATGACAACTCTTCTTCTTCATGTGGCAATGCTAATGGTTTAGCCAATTCTTGAAACTCATGCTCTTCAAGTCTCTCCTCTCCTTTGTCTATCTCAGCTTGGCTTGGTTCAAGAGGAGTCATGCCCATGTTGCCCAAAATATCAACAGCTTCCTTTTCCATCTTTTCCTGTTCACTCCTTCCCTCTGGGGTTTCCCTTGTCCTTTTATAAATTTTCCTTCTCTAGGGAATTTCAACATACCCAGCGGTGGATTTATTTCTAGAGCTTCTTCTTACTCTTGTTTCTTTCTCTTGCACGGGTGAGCTACCACCATCAAAGACACATATTGGCTCCCCTGAAGCTACTGTAGAAGAAGGAATTTCCTTTAAAGGCACAGAAGGCTTTACAATTTTGATATTTCTCACAGACCTTCTTCTTTTTGGTATATTCTCTCTTTCTACTTCCCTCTGTTCTTCTACAGGGGCATCAATTTTAAAATTAGTTGAAGGAGAAAATGGAGCTAGTATTGTTCTTCTGATAATATTAGGGTTTTTCTTGAACTTGCCAAGAAACTTTTCCCAAATTTCTTCTCCATTTTTCTTTGACAGAAAATGATGTTGGCATACTAAATGAATTATCCCATGATGCCTAATTTTCCCAACACCCCAAGAATACCTCTGGGCCATGGTCTGGATAGAATAAAAAAGAAACCCTGGAAGGTTTATTATGTACTCAGGTTTTGTGGATCCATACTTCAGATATATGAGCATTTTTAGGACTTCTTTTCCTACGGACCCAAATTGACCATCACAGGTTAAATATTTCACTATCCAAAATGCTACCCTATCAAAGGGTTTGGGAAAACTGGCCCTTCTGACCCCTTTTATGATTTTATTTATATTGTAGATGTACTGGGGTTCAGTTTCTCCTCCTTGTAGTAGGATTTCAACCAGTTCTTTCAAGGTCCCTTTGGCAGGATGTGGGACATGCACAATTGGCACTCCAGAACACATTACTTATTGTATTTACAGAAAAAGGAATAAATATATTTCTCACCTTTGTCTTGGATTGCTCTAGGTTTATGAAAAATTCTCTTACTAATTCATCATTATACTTTGAAAACTTCTTTAGGAACTCTAGCCATCCTGCATGCTCAAAGATAGATGTCACTTCTTTGTCTGCGAGCAGCTGGGAATCATCCTCTGGTTCTGATTTCTTTTTAATCCCCATATCATCTCAAGTTCGGTTTCCTTTGATTCTATGTAAATTATTTGAAGACCTTCTTGCTTAGTTGCGGAACTGATGACTTTGGCTGTGGAACCTCTGTTATTAGCTATGGAACTATTTTTCTTCGCTGCGGAATCACAAGCTGTGGAATTATTAATTCGTTGCTTCTCAAAAATCACCCTACAACTTATTTCACTTGATTTTGCAATTAATGATTACCAATAATAACCATGCCGCCACTTATCCCATCCATATCATCTTCATGATTACTCACTTGTAATCATAATGTATAAATAGATGACTCATCATACCAACTTTTAAATCAAGTCAAATCACACATGCAAACATTTAATTTAACCCTAAATAAGTTAAAAGATATAATTACTGTCCTTGATGATGTAATCCTTTTGTTATGATGACTCATCATTCCTACAAGTGGAACAAAACACGGTTAGATAAGACAACTGGAATTCAAAATAATTCCATTTTATTTGAATTAGCCAAAAGAAGAGGTCAACTGCCATTGCTGGTTTTCAATTGACCTTTGAGAGAAATATATATATATATATATATATATATATATATATATATTATTTATTTTTTGGGGAAGAAAATGCCATTTACTGGTTTTCATTTTCTTCCCTTTATTCTGGATCTATCATCTGGTTATTTGATCATTTTGGAAGAACTGGGTTCTTCCATATGATCAAATTATTTGTCTGCTTCAATCTTCCTCAAGAATTCATCCTTAGTGGGAGGCTTCCTATAGATTTTCAGCCTATGTCCATTGACCAAGAGTGTTCTTCTGCTACCATCAATGGGAAGTAACTGAATAGAACCATTGTCAAATATCTTCTCAATCTGATAGGGTCCCAACCATCTGGTTCTCAATTTTCCCTTGAATTGTTGGTACTTAGAATCAAACAACAATGCCCAGTCTCCTACTTTGAATTGCCTTCTCTTGATATGTGTGTCATGTCATTGCTTCCTTTGATCTTGGATTATCTTTGTCTATTGAAGTGCTTCCATCCTCAATTCATCCAACTCATTGAGTTGAAGGATTCTTTCTTTTTGAGTTGCATCCAACTCAATTCCCACCTTAACTGTTGTCCTCAATGTCTGAAGTTCAAACTCAATGGGCAATAAGGGATTTTTCCCATAGACTAACTCATATGGTGAAAACCCTGTTGTAGTTTTCCAAGTTGTATTATAAGCCCAAACAGCTTCAAGTAGTCTCTTTACCCAATCTTTTCTCCCAACTTCAATTGTTTTGGTAAGGATGTTCTCCAATTCTTTGTTTGTTACTTCAGCTTGTCCATTTGACTGTGGGTGATAAGGAGATGACTTCCTATGATTGATTTGGTAATACATTGTAAAAGCTTGGATCATATTAGACATAAATTGTGGTCCCTGATCTGAAACTATGCTCCTCGGTGCTCCAAACTTTACCATAATTCTGTTCCAAAGGAAATCAACAACTACTTCTTCAGTGGCATTTGTCAATGCCTGCACTTCTGCCCACTTTGTCACATAGTCAGTACACACAAGAATATATTCCTTTCCTTGTGAAGGAGGATTAAAGGGACCAACAAAATCCAATCCCCATCTCTCAAATGGTTCAATTACAACTTGAGGTTGAAGAGGCATTTCATTGGTGAAATTTTGTTGTCCCATCCTTTGACAAGGATCACACCACTTGATATATATCTTTACATCCTTGTACAGAGATGGCCAATAATAACCAGTGCCAAGTATCTTATGAGTTGTTATTTTCACTGAATAGTGTCCTCCACTTGGTTCATCATGACATGCTCTGAGGATGTCAAAGATTTCATCTTCTCTTACACACCTATGCAAAACAAAATCAGGCCCACATTTAAATAGCATTCCATTTAACCATTTGAATTGTGCACTAGTTTTGATTAACTTCTTTATTTTTTTCTTAGTGAAAAAGGAGGAAACTTCCCTATTGCAAGATAATTTTCCATATCAGCAAACCATGGTGTACTTGCTGAGATAGCAAATAGTTGTTCATCTAGAAATTTATCCTTGACTGGATCTTGCTCCCCTATAGTGGTTAGTCTTGACAAAAAATCAGCTACCACATTAGATTTACCTGGATTGTCCACAATGGTAATATCAAATTCTTGCAAAAGTAATAACCATCTAATTATTCTTCCTCCAACCACTGGTTTGTTCATTAAATATTTAATTGTTGAATGATATGTGTGTACAAATATCTTGTAACCTATAATGTAATGTCTGAATTTATTGATTGCATAAATCAAAAAAAGAAATTCTTTTTCAGTGGTGGTGTAATTCTTTTCAGTGGGAGTAAGATTCTTACTAAGATAATAAATAGCATACATTTTTTCTTCTTCATCTTTCTATCCCAAAACTGCACCAATGGAATTATTTGAAGCATTTGTTTGGATATGAAATGGATTTTCCCAATTAGGTCCTCTCAATATTGGAGCAGTGATTAAATTTTCTTTAATTTCTTCAAAAGCATGCTGACACTTTTCATCCCAAAGAAATTCACAGTCCTTGGTTAGCAAATTAAACATGGGGGCAGTAATTTTACTGAAATATTTTATAAAGCACCTATAGTACCCAACATGTCCTAGAAATGACTTGATATCTGTGGGGTTCTAAGGAATAGGTAAATCTGAAATGATCCTAATTTTGTTTTGATCAACCTGAATTCCTCTTTTTGAAATATGGTGTCCTAATACAATCCCCTCATCAACCATCATTAAACACTTTTCATCACTAAGAGATAGATTGTGTTGTTCACATCTTGTTAACACTCTGTCTAGATTTCTCAAAGCATCATCAAATGTATCTCCATGTACAGTGAAGTCATCCATATATACCTCAACACAATCATTTGTTAGATCAACAAAGATTGCAAGTACAACTCTCTAGAAAGTTGCAGGAGCATTGCATAAGCCAAATGGTAACACCCTATAGGAAAAGGTAAGTTTTGTCCTGATCTTCAGCAACAACTCTGATTTGATTGTATCCACTAAAGCCATCCAAGAAGGAAAAGTACTATTTACCTGAAAGGTTGTCTAGGACTTGATCTATGAATGGTAAGGGAAAATAATCTCTCAGTGTGGCTTTGTTTAGTTCCCTATAGTCAACACATATTCTCCATTTTCCATTATTTTTAGGAACAATTACAAGAGGAGATACCCACTGACTATCTGAGATAGGGTAGATAAAACCTACTTGTAATAGTTTTTCAATTTCTTGTTTGACTATATCCCTTAAGGCTGGGTTAATCCTTCTCTGAGGCTGCCTAACTAGTTTAACATTTTCAGTATAGATGTGATGAGTGTAGATACTTGGATGAATACCCTTCATGTCTTTGTAATCCTAAGAAAAATCTTTAGTATGATTTTTTAAAACATCAAACAGTTTAGCTTCTTCATCATCCTTCAACCAGTTGTTAATGTTCAAAGTTTTACCCGGTTGAATCTCAACATGCTTGGTTCCAATGTGTGATGAACTGATTTGTTGAAAGGGTTCTATTAAAGTATTTAATGGACATGCATGTGGTAACAACATATGGTATGTAGCAACATCTCCAAAAGTTACTTGAGACAAAATACTGGAAAAAGGATAGTAATGAGAATTATGATACTTATCTCTTTGCAGGCCAAACTCTTCATCACTGCTACTTTCCATAAAATTCTTCACCACTCCCTGATGTATTTGAAACTAAAGCTACTGATTCTTCCTCTCCCCATGATAAATATCATTCCTTTGGAGTGAAATTATTTCCAATCAAAGAGAACTGTTGTTGTCGTGGTTCAGGAACTAAATGTGGTGTGGTTTCTGGAACTATAATTTGTAGGTTCCAGAACTAATTTGTAGGTTCCAGAACTATTTCTGATTGATTTGAGGATAGATGGTGCTCATCCAATGGTGGATTAATCATCTCTTCTACTTCTCTTACATGATCCTGCAATGTGATCATAGCCAAAGAAGACAAATTTTTCTTATTAGTATCAGGAGAATCAACCCACAATTGTTCATGATTGTCAGTAAAAGGTCATGCAAAAGGATATAAGGAAATTTTCTTAGAGTTCTTACCATTTGAGATTGTCATATCACTTGACCTGCAATCAATTAAGGCAGAAACTGTAGCTAACCATGGTCTACCCAAAATAATGGGATAACCCAATGTTTTACCTTTTGGCTGTAGTATAAGGAAGTCAACTGGATATTCCCATGACTCCACCATAACCACCACGTCTTCAATAATCCCTTCTGGTTTTGTAACAGACTGATCTGCCATCTGCAATATGGTATTAGTAGGTTATATACCCATTAATGGTAATGTTTTCAGAGTATCCACTGTCATTACATTGATATCCACTCCCAAATCTACCAAAACATTATGTATATCCTTATTCCCTATAGAGACAAAAATAACAGGACTTCCAGGATCTTCGTATTTGGGAAGTAAAATTTTTCCTGCTAATAAATCAACAAGTTTCCCATCTACTTTGATAGTCTTGGGGTACTGTTTCTTCCTTCCAAGATTTTTCAAACATAACATTTTGATTAATTTGTTCAATTTGGGAATGTCCTTAATTACTTGTAATAGTGGTATTTCAATATTCAATTTCCTTAGTTCTTGTACCAATTCAGACTCCTTGGTTTCTATAGCTTCTTTAAATCTCTCTGGAAATGGAGTCTCAGTAGTGTTGCTATCTGGCTCTTTTTATTTCCTTCATGTATCCTCTTTTGGAACAACAGTACTAGGGATTTCATTTTCTTCTGTCATTTCAGTGATTATAACAGGTGGACTGTTAATGATTTTTCCAGATCTAGTTTGAATATCCTTACAATCCATAGCATGTAAATCAACTGATTTTTCTGGTTTTGTTCCATAAACAGGAGTTGTTTGTTTGTTTCTTGGGTTTTCTACTAGTTGTGCTGGTATTTACATTTGGACTACATTCTCAGTTTGTGAATTCTGTGCAGGGGATCCCATGATGGCCTGTTGATTCTGATTTGGATATGTTCTTCCTTGAGCAGAATTACTAGGGTTCCATCTAGGTTGTGACCAAGCATAAGGATTTCCTTGACCAGCCCATGGTTGTTGATGTCCCTGAGCATACCAAGCTTGACTTGCCCAATCTTGAGGGTTCCATGTTGGTTGAGGTACCCAAGGTGGTTGTCCCCAATTTTTTGGTACTATCTGAGAAGCCCATGGCATTGTCCAGGGATTAGGAACTGATCTTGGCATAAACTTCCCTTGGTTAGGTTGTCTCTGAACAAAATTCAATTCTTCTGTTGTGGATGATGTACTGGTTTGTTTAAGCTGATTCTTTATGACTGGAAGTAGAGAACAAGCATCAGTATCATGTTCTTTAGATTCATAGATAAGACACATTTCTATTTTATCCAAAGGACAGTCTCTTATTGCATGCTTCTTCCTACATCTAGGACAATACATAGCCAATGGTTCAGTTTTGGCATTTGCTTTAGCTTGTAATCCATCCATAGTAGAGGTTAATTGAACTAAAATGTCTGTTTTAAAATTTTCTAACTCATCCATTAGTTTGTTCATATCTGGATTCAGACTTTTCACTGATTTTCCTTTTCTAGGTCCACCCCTTGTTCTAGAATAGCTTCTACAAATCTCCTTAATTTCATTCATTCTTAACTGATCAATGTCTCCACCTCCTATCAAGTTAAGGGCTTCCCTAGATTCATCATCCAAACCTTTAAGAAAAATGGTTTTACTTAACTCCTCTTGAAGTACAAATCCACATCTTTTGCTCACAAAGAGGAATATGTCTAAATAGTCTTCTATATTTTCATCTTCCTCCTGCTTGATTTTGAAGAATTCTTCCTTCCTATTTCTCCCTCTACAATAATCTTGGTATTTGTCTAGGAAGGTAGTCTCCATTTGTGCCCAAGTGCTAATAGAGTTGGATGGTAATCCCATGAACCACCTCATTGTTGCATCCTTCAGAGTGGATGGAAACAACTTGAGTTTTTGATTATTTGTTTTATAGTCATAGGTCTGACATAGTACCTTAAACTCAAATAAAAATTGGTCAGGATCTTCAGATGACATCCCTCTAAATGTGGGTAAATGTGTAGGTGAGATATTTTTCATTGATGTATCATCATCTCCCAATTGGATTGGATAAGTAAAGGTCCTATCAGGTACTCTTTCAGCTTCTCGTGCCATTTTTAAAATATTTTCTGAATTTTCCTCCCAATCAATGTGGTATGTGATATGCCTTGGGGAAGGTGAAAAATTAGGAGCAGGAGCTTGACTACTCAATTGAGAATCAAAACTCGCCCTAAATGGATCTTGAGTAATAAGCCTTTTCCAAACAAAAAGGTGACTGATCTAAGAATTCCAAAGGTGGCAATTTTTGTTTCTTGTTTGACAGGGGATGATGGTGCCTCCAATTCTTGATCAATTTCCTCTAAATGTTGGTAAATTTAGAGGATGTTGTGAATTTTTGTGATGTATCATCATCTCCCAATTGGATTGGAATCTAAGTAAAGGTCCTATCAAGTACTCTTTCAGCTTCTCGTGCCATTTTTAAAATATTTTCTGAATTTTCCTCCCAATCAATGTGGTATGTGGTATGCCTTGGGGAAGGTGAAAAATCAGGAGTAGGAGGTTGACTACTCAATTAAGAATCAAAAATCACCCTAAATGGATATTGAGATAAGCCTTTTCCCAAAAGTCCACTTCCTTCAGGTGATTGATCTAAGAATTCCAAAGGTGGCAATTCTGTTTCTTGTATGATGGGGGATGATGGTGCCTTCAATTCTTGATCAATTTCTTATTTGGACTAGAGGATGTTGTGAATTCTTGTGAAGATGTTCTTGGGAGGAATCTACCCTTTGAGTCTCTTGGTCTACTCATATATTTTATGATATAGTAGGGAAGATCCTTCAACTACTAGATGTATGATTGTTGCTCTTGCTAACACTTAATTAGAAAATTTCAACTAGTCTTTTCCCTGGAAACGGTGCCAAAAATGATGGGTGTCATTATTCCCTTCATTTAATCAACTTCTTGTTGATCTCATATCAAACCACAGGTGTGTCTAAAGCTATATTCAACAAGAGTAATCATATTGATCTAGTAGTTGACTGTAGTTGGTTTTTTTGTATTTTCTGGGGGATCTTTTCAATGTCTTAAGGACTTCTTGGTAAAACCTTATTTAAATCATATTATGAAAAATTTGCTGAAAGTAAACACACTGAAAGATTTTCTAAAAGGAAACACACTTTGTAGAATGGAAATAAACACACTTGCTTTTGGAAATAAACACACAACTTAGAATGATTTAAAAACGATTGCAAGAGAAAATAAGAATCTATCTAGACACCTGCAGGAACAAGTATACAACAGAGTTTAACTAGAAGAATTAAAGCAATACAGAATTAACAGATCTAAACTATTTCTTAAGAAATATAAATACCAAATAAATGAATATCCTAGTCCTTGGGGGAGTGGGCCCTTGCTCCTCCTTGAATCAGGATTTAACAACTCATAATTCTCTCAAACATGAATGGCTATTTTATTGATAAAACATTCGGTATTACAAAACGTACTGGATCTGTGTACTTAGTCTATATCTCTCTTCTCTGTTCTATCTCTATTTCTCTCCCTTATTATCTATCTATAGGTCTGCTTATATATACATTTACAATCATAGTTGTCTCTATGATTCTGATGAAATCAAATCGTGCCCAAAATAGATGCTGATCGGATTGTGGCTGATCAGACAACTGTAAGATAACTATCCCTAGATCTATGTTTAGAGATCTTCTCATACTTTCCTGATTGAAAGGGTCGTTGATGCAGAATCTCCGGATGTGGTTAAAATAGATAAACTTCCATCGGTTCCAGAACTTCAGAGAAGTTCCAGAACCATAGGAAATCGTTAAGGATCAAAACCATGAGAGTTCTGGAGCTATACCCAGGAGTTCTGGAACTAAGTCCAAAAATTCTGGAACTAAATACTGGAGTTCCAGAACTAAGTCTGAAAGTTCCAGAACTAGATGATGACTGTGTAATGGAGTTCCAGAACTAGCTTGGAAGTTCTGGAACTAAGCTGTGTTGGAACAGATGCTACCGAAAACATACTGAATGCTACATACTTCATTTCTTCGACTGATTAGACCTACTTTATTACAAAACTGAATTTCAAACACACACTTCGCCAAATTATTAAATCAGTTCATTGCGGATTCTTAGTACTAGTTATTCTTATAAAATTTAATTCCTCAATCAGGAACTAGTTGCCTTCTCGGATGCCATATTCTGCTTCGAGTCCCGGACCTCGAGAACCTTGGAACACATAAGTGTTATCGCTAGGGCGTGGTTTCAATCTTACCTTGTCAATCTCGAAGATGACTTTGGTCGAGTCAATCTAGAACCCAATCTCGCAAGTTTTAAACTTTTAAAAATAAAATAAATAAATAAAAATAAAATAAAGGAGGAAAGGAAGATTATTAAATATATTTGTAAAAGGAAAATTAAAAATAAATAAATATATGTCATAGACCAAATAAGCAAATGTATGAAAAATGCATAAGCTTATACAGTCACTTAATTCAATAAAAAAATACATATATAATTTAATATAAAATAAAATAAAACTAAATTGGAGGCAAGGGCGAAAGCTCTAAAAATATTCAGTTAGGGTTTGTCTCTTATGCTTTTGGGAATGGGCGAGTTTGGGGCGGTGACAGAGCAAAACCAGGGGCATTTTTGTCTCATCCTCCTCTATCTCGTGCCAGGGATTAGAGATTGGAGCAGGGTAATCCAATAGAACCGGGTAAGAAATTATTTTTGGATGCTATAGTTGTGGTCGCTTGACAAATATGTTGTAAAACGTGGATGCACAGGGCAGGGTACATGTGTTGTTGGACCAAAATGCCTGAAGGAAATGTGGCTTCTTTGACTGCCATGGCTGTAGGTGATACACAAAATTTGCTTATGGGTTTGTTTATTCAAAGAAATGCCTCAGAAGATGTCATCTCATGGAGTGCCATGGTAGCGGCCTGTGCCAGCATCCTCCCAGCCTGTATCAAAATGGGGAACCTTTAGAACAGTGCGTGGACATTCAACAAAGCATAAAAGGGTAGAGGGATAGTTGTCAGATGTTGTAGTTGCTAATGCTATGGAAGACTAGGACGTAAATGGGGAATCTTGCACATTTTGAAAGTTGACTTTTTGGCAATGCGTATCAAGGAGATCACCCTTCTATGCATGGCAGTCTGAAGGCCACTTGTGCAACCATATCAACTATTATCATCAAGAAAGAAATTAGATGCAAAGTGCATCAATTGAACATTCTGAAGAAATTAGGATGAAAGAAAAAAAGTTCATTCTGGTGATAGAGGAAGAAAGCATTTCAGGAACCAAAAATTCAATTGAAATTACCCTCAACGAACTTGAAAGTAAAAGGGTCTAACTTCTCAATTCAATTTCCATGAAGGAGGAACATAAATGATTATGTATGGATTTCTTAGTCTTGCTGTTGAAATCTTGACAAGCTCCAAACATTATTGTCCAACACCATTTAAACATCTTTTATTGTTGGTTCGATGCAAAATGGGTTCGTTGGGAAAGCTTGAGGATTTCGAAAAAAGGTGAAATGGTAAAATTGTGGATGCTCATGAACTGTTGACAAAATGCTTAAGGGAGATGCTGAACTGATTTCCACGGGTTTGACCAACTCGGCTTCGTTCCCAGGCATGGTTCACCTCCCCTTATCTTTCATAACTCTCGTACTTTAGTTTTTCATTTGCAACTTAATATAATTTTAAAATATTAGGATTATAATACAGTTTAATTGTTTTATATCATCTCGTTGCAAAACAATGAAATGTCGTGTCGTAACTCACGAAATCAAAATAACTCTTTTGCATTAAACCATGAACTTCCACCCTCATTCTGAGGTGATTTAGAAAAACTCCTACCCAACTAGATCACTACAATATTGTTTTATCGACAAGACGAAATTGACTTCCCAGTAATAATGTTGACCATCTCCCTGTTTAAATAGATAATTTTTGCATTTTTCGGAGACTCATTAAGTACCCTTCGTAACTCTGAAAATGAGATGTTAAGCTTCATTTGTGTACCTTGTTATGTGAGGAGTCACCTTGACCTTTGGATTGACACCAAATGAACATATGTGATCTTTTTGATGCTCTTATAGGAGCCCTGTTACACTGTTTTGCAGTGGTAGGAAGTTGTTAAATCTAGAAAGTTGGCTTTCATTTTGAACCGCCATTTGAAACCTGGATAGAGAAATTATTATCCGTCTTCGTAAACCTCTAGTGTTTTTACTAGACAATTGCATGGAACTTTCAGTTTAGGGAAAAACACTTTTCTGGATAGTTTGACAATGGCATTTTGTAGGCCTCTGGTCGCAGTTTGACAAGGTCAAACTGGACCAATTAGGACCGGTGGCTTCAGAAAACTTGTCGCCGTTTGAAGACTGTTTTCTAGTTCTGAGTTTCGTCGACTCTGTTGAATTCTCCTTATATAGGGAAATTTGTAGGAAGTTTCTCGTTGCACGTTCATCCATCAAACGTCAATTTTGGATGTGGTTTTCTGAGCCCTCGAGCTAACTTTTGTTCATTTGCAACTGGGTCAACTACGACCAGTGGCCCTGGAAAACTAGCCGCCAAACGTAAACCGTTAGCTAGTTCCAAATTCCGTCAGTTGCTATGAACTCTTGGTATATAGGTGGACACGTAGAAATTTAATCGTGGTGTGTGTTCTCATCGGAAGACAACTTTTGGAAGTGGTTTCTTAGCCTCTGAGCCCGTTTTGAACGTTTTTGTAGCTAGTAAGAAAATGTAAAAATAGAAAGTTGTGAAACCACCGTGGAAACTTTTGACACATGTAAATAACTGTTTAAAACTCTATAGGGTAACTTGTTGTGTGAAATAGAACTTTTGACAAAATGGTGTTTTCTCTCTCTTCCCTTCTCTTTCTCTCTCCTGGGTTACAAAATGAAGTGAAATGAAATGTAATGAATACATGTCTCTAAACCTTTTCTTTCGATTATAAATTTTAATTATTATTATATGTAAATGGGAAACTGAAAAATGATAATTATGTTAGATTAGGGTGGATGCCATGCCAGCGATTTATGGCTGATATCATGCTCACGTGGTTTTGCAGGATGAAAGAATGATGACGAAAAGGTGATGTGTAATTCATTAATTATCATTGTAATTTATATATTTCATTGTTAAATGAATAATGTATAATGTAGTCTCATGTTACAGAAAGGTTATATTTGATAATTTGTTGATATGTATGAGATGCTAGTTTTAAGGACATCTAGGAAATGTGCATTTAATCATAGGTTCAATTTGATTCATAGTACACATGGTAAAAAGGTTTGATATTTATATAAGGTAAATGAATTTGAAGTAATATCTTGTAGTGCATATTTATTGTTCAATAAATGATTAATGAGTCATCTTATGCATTCATAATTTGTAAATGTAATGAAGAGATTTAATCTAAACACTCTACCCTTGTTCAGTATTGGAGCACAACTCATTTTCATGTGTGATACTCCTTACCGTAGAAGACATTGAAAACTGTAGAATGAAATTAAACTCTGCACTCGATGGAACCTCCTAGTTTGAGTAAACAAGAGCCCAAGAATGGGTTTATCGTCTTAGTCAGTATGTTTAGTGACATTTTCATAAACCTTGTCTGATAGGAGTGACACAGTCAAACTTCATTTGGAGTATGTAGAGCTAACTCCTCCTTCGTATCCTAGTGGACTACCTTGTCTTCCGAAGATAGATTTAAAATTAAATTTCTTCATCGAATGAAATCCCTGTTGGATCCAGATGACATAGATGGAGGTTGTGACTTAGTTGTTTCTAGGTCTTAAACTCTTGTTAATGAACTCCTTAGCTCCGCTCAGCTAAATGTGTTACCTTGGTTTCTATCAACATAACACCTTGGTCCTTTCTTGAAGGTGGTTTAGCATAAATATGTCCTCTCGCTTAAAACTCATATATAGTTGAGGGGTAGACCCTTAGGTGAAGTTGGAATTAATCTAAACCTCAGTTGATTTGGATGTTAACTTAGGGTTCGTGTGTAGCTTCAAGTCTTCTAATCATATATGTCTTCAAGAGGTTAGACAAACACTTCGTAACTCCTTTTACAAGACAATGCTAATAATAAGACCATAATGTGAAGTAGAAAATAAAGCATATAAGAGTAAAAAATGAGATTTGAGGTTCGGAATAATGCCACTCTTAGAGACCTTATATCTCAATTAAATATATTCTTTTGTTTGAAAGAATATGAATTGCCTTGGTGTGATCAACTTTCGAGAAAAAAAAAACATATATAAATCAAAATTGAATTCCACAAGTCATTGAATTAGAATAACTATGGTAGGGAAATAACTATACCGTGATCGAGGAATGTTTTTGGTAAAAAGCTATCTTGTATCTAAATCTCCGTTAAATCCTAATATCGCTATATGGACACCAAGTCGCATTCACTTGAGTTGTAAGAGTAAAAAGGTAGACATTGAATATATGTTCGAGAAGAATATTCTTAACATAAGAACAAGATAATTAAGTACTTTATATGAATTTGAATTATGCAAAATAAGTATGCAAGTTACAATTTTTTTTGTAAAGAATAAGAAGCCAACTTAAAAGGGTCGAACGGTAATTTAACCGCGGAATGAACTTAAGAATCTGTAGGTGGAAAAATGAGAAATTTATCCTTGCACAATAATGTTCTTGGAATGTTAATCGTAACTAAAATACAATTAAAGAAATGATGTGTTGTGGGTTCCCCATTCCTGAAGTCATTTTTCTTGTGGTTGGGTCATTACTAGTAACCATTCATTGGGAAAAGTGTGGCATCGACATGCCTATGTTGTTTTCATGTGTCTATGTGAGTCGATGACTTATGTAATTGTCGTATGCGAGTCGAGTTTCTGTACTTGGAGCCCTTGTTGTGTTGTGTGTAGTGAGCAATGTAAGTCAAAAAAAAAAAATTATCCTGGTATTTTACTGTTGTAATTGTGTGTGTAAAATGTGGGCATTACATATGGTATCAGAGCGGAGGTTCATGCTCTCGAACCTCTGGGATGGATTGGAGTTGTGATGATTCTGCATGATGGTGGTGGATATTGGAAGAGTAATGTGATATATGTTGTAATGTGAACAATGTTGTAATTGTGACCTTATGGAAGCACATGTGGTGCATGTCACTTAGTGCATATTTGTTATCATATTGATGTGCTTGTGATGAGAGTATTCACTCTCTATGTTGTTGAGTCAATGGGGAATTCGGGTGTAATGTACTGCCTTGTTGTTTGTGAACGGAATGTTATTGTGGATTGCAGAGGGTTAGAAACATTTTGGCTTTATGTGATATGAAGGTGTATTGATGTATTGCATGACAAAATTGATGTAAAGTGAATCACATTTTATCGTGATGTCATCACCGTATTGTGATTAGTTGTGTGCATCGTCATGTTGTATTGCAATTGACTATATGTTGTAAGGTTAGACATTGTGTTCCTCATACATATAATTCATGTAATATGTGATGGTTCATGTCATGATTTAGGGGCATATGGTGAGTATGATCCCTAGTGTACAGTGATTGCACTTTGGGTGCAGGATGTGGTAATGTGATGTATCGTAACCCGTGAAAGTAATGATTGTGTTATACCCTGTATATATATACCATGCGTAAGACGTTATGGTTAATTTGTGTGAATCACCATTGTGTTAGTGATGTAGTTATGTGTATGTTGTGAACCTTACACTAGACGACCCTAAGGGGATAAATTGTCAAGAGTGTATGTGTGGAGAGAGGAGGCGTGGACCAGGTTTTCATAATCTTGAGCTGAGTACGAGTGAGGAAGTGGAGTCTTATATAGACTGAAAACCCACTTTTATCTATTTAGTATACTTCGAGCTTGCTCAGTATATTGTGGGTGCGCACCACCTTAGGCTCAACTTATGCAACTAGTGTCCCCTGCTCTTTCCTATTGGATTGTTCATTGAATAATCCTATGTGATTTTGACTATGTTGATCCTTGTGGGAGTATGGAGGGATGATTCAGGCAGAGATGATGACAGTTACATTATTTGATATACTCATTTCTGGTTACATGTATATTTTTATGAGCTGAGGCTCGATGTCTGAGTGCCAGCAACTCGATGAGTACCCCTTTGGTGGTGGTATGAGGCCACATAGTGATTGTAATGTGCTATTTTCTCAATACGTATTTTATTCGTAAATTAATCATTATCTCTTTTATTGTTAGAACCAGCCGTTTTCTTGATTGAACTGTTCTTATATTTTTGACATTTATTTGGTGGTTGCATTAACATTCAAATTTTGCACTAACCATGGCTAATTAGCCATTTGTTTTTCTTAGATTTAAACTTTCTATTCACGTTTAAAATTTTGTAGCCTAGCCCAAGGCTTTTGATTTTGCCACTTGGCATTTGAATGGATTGTTATGCTGGTTCTAATGTCGTAATGTGTTGGAATAGGGTCATGGGATTAACCATGGAGTGGTTGAACCTATGGGCCTGCTTCATTGTATGGGGGTACGCCCCAAGGAGTTACAGATAACTAGTGGGTTGTTGAACCATGAGTTATTATGTCACTTGGGTTGGGGGTGACGGGGCTCTATGTGCCCAGGGCCATAGGGTGACCGACCTCATTAAAAGGAGAAAGGAGATGGGCCTCTATGGTTGAGTGACCTGATATTCTTGATGGGGCTCTATGGTTGAGTGACCCGACTTGGTTTTGGCACTATGATTTTTCTCCTTGGGAGGTATATGGAGTTATTTGGTGATGGTTTGGGATATATGGAGTTGTTTTATGATACTTCAGGAGATATATGGAGTTATTTCTTGATATTTTGTGATGTGTGGAGTTGGTATAGTGAGTTATGTGTACCCTTGTGAGTCTTTTTGACACCTTGTTATGTTTGAGGCTTGACTCTTCCCTTGGTTGGTATGGACTATTGGATATTGTCTTGGCACTATGTTGGTAGTATCATGGATTTTTAGGTCTTGTGATACTCGTTGTATATGTATCAGCGTGATGATTCTGTTTGTCAGTCACATGTGTGTACTGGATCTATGTCTATGACATAATTGTTGGAAATTCTTTGCTATGTAGACTACTTGTTGTCATTCCATGGTGGAATTAATGGTCTTGTGATGTGATACAATCATGAAAGTAGGTAGCAAGATGTCTCATGGGTTGTTTGTGTTGTGTTAAGTTTTGTGTGACATCTTGATGCTAGTTACTGTTGGGTACCCACGAACTTAAGACAACTGAAAAATTCTAAACAATGAATATTATAATCTTGAGCTAAGAAATACTGTAAAAGAAAATGCTAACAAAGTAATACAGTAAACTGGAACTACCAATCTTCACAGAACATTATAATTTAAGATATTGCCAAAATTAGTTTTCTTCCTTGTGGTCATGTTTTAACAACTAGTTGTTTTGTTACCCAACGTGTTTCATTATTAGCTTCTTGCCTACATACCCCTCCGAGCTTCGGTGTCATGTCGCATCGAGGACGATGCTCTTGTAAGGGGAGGGAGATGTAGTGCCCACTTATTCTTGTTGGTTCAGATTTTTTTGGTATTAAGTTGGTCTCTGGCGGGTTCGTGTTTGTACTGTCCTTGCCTGCCACACTTGGTTGGAAAGCTTTCCGAGGGTCATCTTTTGGCTTTGTGACTGTTTCAAACATTTTATGCCAAATTATTAAATCAGTTCATTGCGGATTCTTAGTACTAGTTATTCTTATAAAATTTAATTCCTCAATCAGGAACTAGTTGCCTTCTCGGATGCCATATTCTGCTTCGAGTCCCGGACCTTCGAGAACCTTGGAACACATAAGTGTTATCGCTAGGGATTGTGGTTTCAATCTTACCTTGTCAATCTCGAAGATGACTTTGGTCGAGTCAATCTAGAACCCAATCTCGCAAGTTTTAAACTTAAAAAAAATAAATAAATAAATAAAGGAGGAAAGGAAGATTATTAAATATATTTGTAAAAGGAAAATTAAAATAAATAAATAAATCTGTCATACACCAAATAAGCAAATGTATGGAAAATGCATAAGCTTATACAGTCACTTAATTCAATTAAAAAAATATATATAATTTAATATAAAATACTCTAACTAAATGGAGGCAAGGGTGAAAAGCTCTAAAATATTCAGTTAGGGTTTGTCTCTTATGGTTTGGGAATGGGCGAGTTTGGGGGTGGGGCAATAGCAAAACTTTGCATTTTGTCTCATCCTACTCTATCTCATATTGTCAGGGATTTGAGTTTGGAGCAGGGTAATCCAATAGAACCGGGGAGAAATTATTTCTGGATGCTATAGATGTGGTCGCTTGACAAATGATGTGTGCATATGCTGCAAAATGTGGACGCACAGGGTAGGGTGCATGTGAACGGATGTTGGTTGTTTCCAAAATGCCTGTAAGGAAACATGGTTTCTGTTGCTGGCCCACTAGTTTTACACAAATCCATTTGCATGTGCTCTAGGTGCCTTTTTAAAGAAATGCCTGACCAGATGTCATCTCATGGTTGCCATGGTGGTCTCCTGTGCCAGCATCCTCCCAGCCTATGTAAAAAATGGGGAAACCCTTGGAACTTGCGTGGACATCTATCAAAGCATAAAGGACAGAGGGATTTTGTCCAGATGTTGTAGTTGCCAAATGCTTGGGGGACATTATAGAATATGACTCCAAGCATAAGGCCCTTTCCTTATCCATTCAGTTTCAAGGAGCTTGCACCCTTGCTGCATGCGTCTGGCCAGCAATCACTTCATTTTTTAGCATTTGTTGGATGTAACAGTGCTTCAACTTGTGGCCATTCTGAAGAACTATTGGATGTAAACTTTTCAAGAAAAAAAGCTCATTGCCCTTTAGAAAAGAGTTTTTCCAATTCCAACCACCACTCATTTAATTGAGGTGCTCAACGAAACTTGTGGAGAAGTTGAAAACTTTTATTTCATTTCATGAAGGAAACCTACAATGTATGATTCATTTCTTGTCATTTGGGCGATAATTGCACTGGGAGCTCCAAAGTTGATCCAACACCATTTCACATGTGATTTTAAGATTGTCTGGTTCCATTCTAAATCAATGGGTATTAGTAGTTGGCAAAACATTGAACAGGATTAGTGAGCAAAGGTGGATGGTAAAATTGGTGGATGCTCATGAACTGTTGATAAAATGCGTAAGCGAGATGCTAAACCGAATCATGCGGGTTTGAACGACTTCGTTACTCCCAGGCCTGGTTCACCTCCCCTTATCTTTCAGAACTCTCATATTTTATTTTTTCATTTGCAACTTAATATAATTTTAAAATATTAGGATTATAATACAGTTAGTTGTTTTATATTAACTCGTTGCAAAACAATGAAATGTCGTGTCGTAACTCACGAAATCAAAATAACTCGTTTGCATTAAACCATGAACTTCCACCCTCATTCTGAGGTGATTTAGAAAAAATCCTACCCAACTAGATCACTACAATATTATTTTATCGACAAGACGAAATTGACTTCCCAGTAATAATGTTGACCATCTCCCTGTTTAAATAGATAATTTTTGCATTTTTCGGAGACTCATTAAGTACCCTTCGTAACTCTGAAAATGAGATGTTAAGCTTCATTCGTGTACCTTGTTATGTGAGGAGTCACCTTAACCTTTGGATTGACCCCGAATGAACATATGTGATCTTTTTGATGCTCTTATAGGAGCCCTGTTACACTGTTTTATAGTGGTAGGAAGTTGTTAAATCTAGAAGGTTGACGTTCGTTTTGAACCGCCATTTGAAACATGGATAGAGAAATTAATATCCGTCTTCGTAAACCTCTAGTGTTTTTACTAGACAATTGCATGGAACTTTCAGTTTAGGGAAAAACACTTTTCTGGATAGTTTGACAATGACATTTTGTAGGCCTCTGGTCGTAGTTTGACAAGGTCAAATTGGACCAATTAGGACTAGTGGCTTCAGAAAACTTGTCGCCGTTTGAAGACTGTTTTCTAGTTCTGAGTTTTGTCAACTCTGTTGAATTCTCCTTATATAGGGAAATTTCTTGTTGCACGTTCATCCATCAAACGTCAATTTTGGACGTGGTTTTCTGAGCCCTCGAGCTAACTTTTGTTCATTTGCACTGGGCCAACTACGACCAGTGGCCCCGGAAAACTAGCCGCCAAACGTAAACCGTTAGCTAGTTCTAAATTCCGTCAGTTGCTATGAACTCTTGGTATATAAGTGGACATGTAGAAATTTAATCGTGGTGTGTGTTCTCATCAGAAGACAACTTTTGGAAGTGGTTTCTTAGCCTCTGAGCCCGTTTTGAACGTTTTTGTAGCTAGTAAGAAAATGTAAAAATAGAAAGTTGTGGGACCCTCGTCGGGTTGCCAAACCACCGTGGAAACTTTTGACACATGTAAATAACTGTTTAAAAACTCTATAGTGTAACTTGTTGTGTGAAATAGAACTTTTGACAAAATGGTGTTTTCTCTCTCTTCCCTTCTCTTTCTCTCTCCTGGGTTACAAAATGAAGTGAAATGAAATGTAATGAATACATGTCTCTAAACCTTTTAATTTCGATTGCAAATTGTAATTATTATCATATGTAAATGGGAAACTGAAAAATGTTAATTATGTTAGATTAGGGTGGATGCCATGCCAGCGATTTATCGCTGATTTCATGCTCACGTGGTTTTGCAGGATGCAAGAATGATGACGAAAAGGTGATGTGTAATTCATTAATTATCATTGTAATTTATATAGTTCATTGTTAAATGAATATATGTATAATGTAGTCTCATGTTACAGAAGGTTATATTTGATAATTTGTTGATATGTATGAGATGCTAGTTTCAAGGACATCTAGTAAATGTGTATTTAATCATAGGTTCAATTTGATTCATAGTACACATGGTAAAAAGGTTTGATACACACACACATTATATATAAGGTAAATGAATTTTGAAGTAATATCTTGTAGTGCATACTTAGTGTTCAATAAATGATTAATGAGTCATCTTGTGCATTCATACTTTGTAAATGTAATAAAGAGATTTAATCGAAACACTCTACCCTTGTATAATATCGGAGCATAACTTGTTTTCATGTGTGATACTCCTTACCGTAGAAGACATTGAAAACCGTAGAATGAAATTAAACTCTGCACTCGATGGAACCTCCTAGTTTGAGTAAACAAGAGCCCAAGAATGGGTTTATCATCTTAGTCAGTATGTTTAGTGACATTGTCATAAACTTGTCTGATAGGAGTGACACAGTCAAACTTTATTTTGGAGTATGTAGAGCTAACTCCTCCTTCGTATCCTAGTGGACTACCTTGTCTTCCGAAGATAGATTTAAAATTAAATTTTCTTCATCGAATGAAATCCCTGTTGGATCCAGATGACATAGATGGAGGTTGTGACTTAGTTGTTCTAGGTCTTAAACTCTTGTTAATGAACTCCTTAGCTCCGCTCAGCTAAATGTGTTACCTTGGTTTCTATCAACATAACACCTTGGTCCTTTCTTGAAGGTGGTTTAGCATAAATATGTCCTCTCGCTTAAAACTCATATTTAGTTGAGGGGTAGATCCTTAGGTGAAGTTGGAATTAATCTAAACCTCAGTTGATTCAGATGTTAACTTAGGGTTCATGTGTAACTTCAAGTCTTCTAATCATATATGTCTTCAAGAGGTTAGACAAACACTTCGTAACTCCTTTTACAAGACAATGCTAATAATAAGACCATAATGTGACGTAGAAAATAAAGCATATAAGAGTAAAAATGAGATTTGAGGTTAGGAATAATGCCACTCTTGGAGACCTTATATCTCAATTAAATATATTCTTTTGTTTCAAAGAATATGAATTGCCTTGGTGTGATCAACCTTCGAGAAAACAAAATACATATATAAATCAAAATGGAATTCCACAAGTCATTGAATTAGAATAACTATGGTAGGGAAATAACTATACCGTGATCGAGGAATGTTTTTGGTAAAAATCTATCTTGTATCTAAATCTCCGTTAAATCCTAATATCGCTATATGGACACCAAGTCACATTCACTTGAGTTGTAAGAGTAAAAGGTAGACATTGAATATATGTTCGAGAAGAATATTCTTAACATAAGAACAAGATAATTAAGTACTTTATATGCATTTGAATTATGCCAAATAAGTATGCAAGTTATGGAAATTTTTGTAAAGAATAAGAAGCCAACTTAAAAGGGTCGAACGGTAATTTAACCGCGGAATGAACTTAAGAATCTGTAGGTGGACAAACGAGAAATTTATCCTTGCACAATAATGTTCTTGGAATGTTAATCGTAACTAAAATACAATTAAAGAAATGATGTGTTGTGGGTTTCCC
This sequence comes from Taxus chinensis, assembly GCA_019776745.2. Taxonomy (NCBI): domain Eukaryota; kingdom Viridiplantae; phylum Streptophyta; class Pinopsida; order Cupressales; family Taxaceae; genus Taxus; species Taxus chinensis. Next base: position 189,478,471 of record CM034157.1, read on the forward strand.
ATCCTTGAAGTCATTTTTCTTGTGGTTGGGTCATTGCTAGTATTCATTCATTGAGAAAAGTTTGGCATCAACATGCCTATGTTGTTATCATGTGTCTATGTGAGTCGATGACTTATGTAATTATTGTATGCATGTCAAGTTTCTGTATTTGGAGGCCTTGCTGTGTTGTGTAGTGAGCAATGTATCCAAACTCCCTCAAAACGATACATACCCCTCCAACTTCCATACCCATAAACATCTTTTTGAACTTCTATCCACCCCTAATATACAACAATCATCCATGCTTTATACTCCGCACACCTCCCATCCAACCTCTTTCCACCCTTAAACTCCAACATCTCATCCATCCACCTCCTAATCTCCAACCAATTATCCATCCTTAATACCCATAACACCTCCCATCCAACCTTCATTAACCCTTAACCTCAACCATCCCATCCATCCACCCTAATCTACAATTAATAATAGATCCTTTATACCCATCACACCTCGCATCTAACCTCCATCCATAATGAAACTTCAATACCTCATTCATCAAACACTCTAGTTTCAAAACTCCCTCAAAACTAGTCATACCCCTCCATCTTTCATACCCCCCTCAATCTCCCTTCAAAACCTCCATCCACCCCTGATCTATAACCAAGAATCCATGTTCTATACCTCTCATAACTCCCATCCAACCTCTATCCACACTTAAACTCCAACATTTCCAATATCCGTCCACCCCTAACTGTCATAAACCTCCAACATCCATACCCCTCCTCAACCTCTCATCGAACATATATCCACCCCTTAATCTACAACCAATTATCCATCCTTTATACCCCTCACACCTCTCATACTACCTCCATCCACCCTTAAGATCCAACATCTCATCCATCCACCCCTTATATCCAATAAATCATACACTCTTTACACCCCTCACAACTCCCATCCAACCTCTATCCACACTTAAACTCCAACATTTCCAGTATCCGTTAACCCTTAACCGTCATAAACCTCCAACATCCATACCCCTATCCAACCTCTATCCACACTTAAATTCTCCCATCTCTAGCCTCCATCGACCCCTATCCGACAAATCATACATTATTTACACCCCTCACAACTCCCATCCAGCCTCTATTCACACTTAAAGTTTCCCATCTCTAACCTCCATCGACCCCTATCTGAAAAATCATACATTCTTTACACCCCTCAAAACTCCCATCCAACCTCTATCCACACTTAAACTCCAACATTTCCAGTATCCATCCACCCCTGACAGTCATAAACCTCCAACATCCATACCCCTCGCAACTCCCATCTAACCTCTATCCACACTTAAACTCCAACATTTCCAGTATCCGTCCACCCTTAACCGTCATAAACCTCCAACATCCATACCCCTATCCCATAACCTCCTTACTCCACACTTAAAGGCTCCCATCCAGAAGAAACCTCTAGCCTCCAAGGGTTCGCCCCATTCTTATAAATCATACATTATAACCCTTACACAACCTTGTCACACGCACAACTCCCATCCAACCCCTATCCACCTCATATCCACACTTAAACTCCAACATTTCTAGTATCTGTCCACCCCTAATCGTCATAAACCTCCAATATCCATACACCCCTCACAACTCCCATCTTACCTCTATCCACACTTAAATTCTCCCATCTCTAACCTCATATATTCTTTACACCCCTCACAACTCCCATCCAACCTCTATCCACACTTAAACTCCAACATTTCCAGTATCCATCCACCCCTAACTGTCATAAACCTCTAATATCTTCCACAATGACAACATCTTCCCAGTACGAACACCCCCCTCACAACTCCCATCCAACCTCTATCCACACTTAAAGTCTCCCATAGCTAACCTCCATCAACCCCTTATATCCAACAAATCATACATTCTTTACACCCCTCACAACTCCCATCCAACCTCTATCCACACTTAAACTCCAACATTTCCAGTATCCATCCACCCCTAAACGTCATAAACCTCCAACATCCATACCCCTCCTCAACCTCTCATCGAACATATACAACCTTGAAATTCTCCCCTTAATCATAGACAACCAATTATCCATCCTTTATACCCCTCACCCTCACTCATACTACTTCTCATCCACCCTTAAACTCCATAAACTCTAATATCTTTCCTCACATCCATTCCACTCCCTAAGCCCTTATATCCAACAAATCATACATTCTTTACACCCCTCACAACTCCCATCCAACCTCTATCCACACTTAAAGTCTCCCATCTCTAACCTCTATTGACCCCTATCCGTCATACCCCTCCTCAACCTCCCATCCTACACCTCCCGTCCCATCCAACCCTTAAACTCCCAAACATCGTCTATTCACCCCTCCACTTCCTAATTCTCCTCCTTAAATGACATACATTCATCCAACCCTTAAATTATCTTACATATTAGAACAATCGGGCCCCCCTCACAACTCCCATCCAACCTCTATCCACACTTAAAGTCTCCCATCTCTAACCTCCATTGACCCCTAACCACCATACCCCTCCAACATCCATACCCATCCTCAAGCTCCCATTGAACATATATTCACCCCTTAATCTATAACACAATATCCATCACCTTTAACTGGTGTACCTAAGGCTCGATGTAATCCTCACAAGAAACCCTCCCATCATCTCTACCTCCATTGGATCTCCATGGTACTCCCTTAAACCATACCCAACATCTCATCAATCAACTGCACCCTTAATCTTCCCACCAATCATTGCCGGCGACATCCTTTGATAAAGGCCCTCACAACTCCCATCTAACCTCTATCCACACTTAAAGTCTAACATCTCCAACCTCCATCAACCCATATCCATCATACCCCTCCAATACAATACCCCTCCGTAACCCCTCTAACCTTCGAATAAAGTCTACCCCATCTCTCCTACACTCCAGTCACCCATCCTTTACTAAAAGCTCAATACATCTGCCTATACCTCCCATCAGACCCCGGGGGAAGCCGGTCATCTACCCTCTATCCAGTCCTGGCTTAGCCAACTCCCAAAGTTCTTGCCATTGAACAACATCTCCCAACCTCCATCGACCCCTAACCGTCATACCCCTCCAACATCCATACCCTTTGTCAACATCCCATTGAACAAACATCTAAGCCCTAATATCCTCTATCCACACAGCTCCCATCTAACCTCTATCCACACATAAAGTCTAACATCTCCAACATGCATCAACCACTAACCTTCATACCCCTCCAACATCCATACCCTTCATAAACCTCCCATCGAACAAACATCCACCCTCTAATATCCAACAATCATCCATGATTTATACCCCTCACACCTCCCATCCAACCTCTTTTCACACTTAAACTCAAACATCTCATCCATTCACATCCTAATCTCTAACCAATCATCCATCCATAATACCCCTCACACGTCTCATCCAACCTTCGTAAACCCTTAAACTCAACCATCTCATCCCTCCACCCCTAATCTCCAATTATTCATAGATCTAAACTACCTCTAAACTATACATACCCCTAAACATGCCTTTGAACCTCCATCCACCCCTAATCTCCAACAATCAACCAAGCTTTATATACTCCTCACACCTCCCATCCAACCTCTTTCCTTCCATCCTCTGAAGTAAATTAAACTCCGACATATTATCCATCCACATCCTAATCTCCAACCAATCATCCATCCTTAATACCCCTCACACCTCCCATCCAACCTTCATTAACCCTTAAACTCAACCATCTCATCCATTCACCCCTAATCAATCATATATCCTTTATACCCATCACATCTTGCATCTAACCTCTATCTATATGAAACTTCAACACCTCATTGATCTAGCACTCTAGTATCCAAACTCCCTCAAAATTGGTCATACCCCTCCAACATCTATACCCTTCATCAACTTCCCATCGAACAAATATCCACCCCCTAATCTAACACCAATCATCCATCTGTTATACCCTTAAACTCAAACATCTCATCCATCCAACCAATCATCCATCCTTTATAACCCTCACACCTCCCATCCTATCTCCATCCACCCTTAAACTCCAACATCTCATTCATCCAACAAATCATCCATCCTTTATACCCCTCACACCTCCCATCCTACCTCCATCCATCCTTAAACTCCAACATCTCATCCATTTAACCAATCATCCACCCTTTACACCCCTCACACCTCTCATCTTACCTCCATCCACCCTTAAACTTCAACACCTCATTCATCCAACCAATCATCCATCCTCTATACCCCTCACACCTCCCATCCTACCCCCTAATATATAACCAATCATCCATCCTATATACCCCTCACACCTCTCATCCTACCTCCATCCACCCTTAAACTCCAACATCTCATCCATCCAACTGATATTTCAATTTTTGTGAATAAAATATTTGAAATTCAGCTTTTTCACTTACTTGATTTTAAAAATTGTTTAAGAATAACATCATCTTACCGACACAAAACCACGAGAATGCACCCATTCATTGAACGCATTGGTGTTCCATCCAAGGGATTTGAGAGGTACCCACACTTGTTTAATGTCATTGAATTCATACATCTTCTACTTTTAAAATGATTTACCCCTCACACCTCTCATCCTACCTCCATCCACCCTTAAACTCTAACATCTCATCCATCCAACCGATATTTCAATTTTTGTGAATAAAATATTTGAAATTCAGCTTTTTCACTTACTTGATTGTAAAAATTGTTTAATAATAACATCATCTTACCGACACAAAACCATGAGAATGTGCCCATTCACTGAATGCATAGGTGTTCCATCCAATGGATTTGAGAGGTGCCCACACTTATTTAATGTCATTGAATTCATACATCTTCTACTTTAAAAATGATTTAAAGTTACATCCATCCTTTATACCCATCACACCTCCCATCCTACCCCCTAATCTACAACCAATCATTCATCCTTTATACCCCTCGCATCTCCCATTCTACCTTCATCCACCCATAAACTCCAACATCTCATCCATCCACCCCCTAATCTACAACCAATCATACATCCTTTATATCCTTCATTATAACCAAACTCCATCAAAATCCATCATACCCCTCGCCAAACTCTCTCATCCATCCTACCTCCATCCACCATTAAACTCAAACATCTCATCCATATAACCAATCATCCATCCTATGTACCCCTCACACCTCCCATCCTACCTCCATCCATCCTTAAACTCCAACAACATACATCCAACCAATCATCCATCCTTTGCATCCCTCACACCTCACATCCTACCTACATCCACCCTTAAACTCCAACATCTCATCCATCCACCCCCTAATATCCAACCAATCATACATTCTTTATATCTTTCACTACATCAAAATCCCCCATACCCCTCGTCAAACTCCAACATCTCATCACTCCAACCAATCATCAATCCTACCTCAATCCACCCTTAAACTCCAACATCTCATCCAGATAACCAATCATCCATCCTGTATACCCCTAACACCTCCCATCCTACCTCCATCCACCCTTAAACTCCAACATCTCATCCATCCAACCAATCATTGATCCTTTATACCCATCACACCTCCCATCCTACACCCTAATCTACAAACAATCATCCATCCTTTATATCCCTCACACCTCCCATCCTACCTTCATCCACCCTTAAACTCCAACATCTCATCCATCCGCCCCCTAATCTCCAACCAATCATACATCCTTTATATCCTTCATTATATCCAAACTCCATCAAATACATCATACCCCTCATCAAACTCCAATATCTCATCCATCCAACCAATCATCAATCATATCTCCATTCACCCTTAAACTCCAACATCTCATCCATCCACCCCCTACTCTAAAACCAATCATACATCCTTTATATCCTTCATTATATCCAAACTCCATCAAAATCCGTCATACTCCTCCTCAAACTCCAACATCTCATCCATCCAACCAATCATCAATCCTATCTCCATCCACCCTTAAACTCCACTATCTCATCCATCCACCCCCTAATCTCCAACCAATCATCAATCCTACCTCCATCTACCCTTAAACTCCAACATCTCATCCATCCTCCCCCTAATCTCCAACCAATCATGCATCCTTTATATCCTTCATTATATCCAAACTCCATCAAAATCCATCATAACCCTCCTCAACCTCCATCCACTCCTAATCTCCAACCAATCATCCATTCTTTATACCCCTCACACCTCCCATCCAATCTCCATCCACCCTTAAACTTCAACACCTCATCCATCATACACTCTAGTATTCAAATTACCTCAAAATCGGTCATACCCCTCCAACTTCCATACCCCTCCTCAACCTCCCTTCTAAACCTCCATCCACCCCCAATCTCTAGCCAATCACCATCCTTTATACCCCTCACACCTCCCATCCAACCTCTATCCGCCCTTAAAGTCCAACATTTCATCCATCCTCCCCTAATCTCGAACACCATACTTTATACCCCTCACACCTCCCATGCAACTTCCATCCACCCTAATCATCCATTCTTTATAACCCTTAAACTCCAACACCTCATCCATCCAACATTCTAGTATCCAAACTTCGTCAAAACTAGTCATACCCCTATAACTTCCATACCCATGGTCAACCTCCCTTCAAACCTCCAACATCTCATCCATCCTCCCCCTAATCTCCAACCAATCATGCATCCTTTATATCCTTCATTATATCCAAACTCAATCAAAATCCATCATACCCCTCCTCAACCTCCCTTCGAACATCCATCCACCCCTAATCTCCAACCAATCATCCATTCTTTATACCCATCACACCTCCCATCCAACCTCCATCCACCCTTAAACTTCAACACCTCATCCATCCAACACTCTAGTATTCAAATGACCTCAAAATCAGTCATACCCCTCCAAATCTCCATACACCTCCTCACACCTCCCATCTAAACCTCCATCCACCCCCAATCTCTAGCCAATCACCATCCCTTTTACCCCTCACACCTCCCATCCAGCACTCTAGTCCACCCTTAAAGACCAACATTTCATCCATCCTCCCCTAATCTACAACACCATCCTTTATACCCCTCACACCTCCCATGTAACTTCCATCCACCCTAATCATCCCTCCTCAACCTCCCTTCTAAACCTCCATCCAGCCCTAATCTTCCAACCAATCATCCATTCTTTATACCCCTCACACCTCCCATCCAATCTCCATCCACCCTTAAACTTCAACACCTCATCCATCCAACACTCTAGTATTCAAACTACCTCAAAATCGGTCATACCCCTCCAACTTCCATAGCCCTCCTCATCCTCCATTCTAAACCTCCATCCACCCCCAATATCCATCCAATCACCATCGTTTTTACCCCTCACACCTCCCAATCCAACCTCTATCCACCCTTAAAGACTAACATTTCTAGTCCATCCTCCCCTAATCTACAACACCATCCTTTATACCCCTCATACTTCCCATGTAACTTCCATCCACCCTAATCATCCATCCTTTATACCATTAAACTACATCCAACACCCCTCCTCAACCTCCCTTCGAACCTCCATCCACTCCTAATCTCCAACCAATCATCCATTCTTTATACCCCTCACACCTCCCATCCAATCTCCATCCACCCTTAAACTTCAACACCTCATCCATCACACACTCTAGTATTCAAATTACCTCAAAATCGGTCATACCCCTCCAACTTCCATACCCCTCCTCAACCTCCCTTCGAACCTCCATCCACCCCCAATCTCTAGCCAATCATCCATTCTTTATACCCCTCACACCTCCCATCCAACCTCTATCCAGCCCTTAAAGACCAACATTTCATCCATCCTCATCCTAATCTACAACACCATCCTTTAGTACCCCTCAAATCTCCATCATGTAACTCGGTACATGACACCTCCAACTTCCATACCCCTCCTCAACCTCCCTTCTAAACCTCCATCCACCCCCAATCTCCAAAAAATCACCATCATTTATACCCCTCACACCTCCCATCCAACCTCTATCCACCCTTAAAGTCCAACATTTCAACCATCCTCCCCTAATCTCCAACACCATCCTTTATACCCCTCACACCTCCCATGCAACTTCCATCCACCCTAATCATCCATTCTTTATACCCTTAAACTCCAACACCTCATCCATCCAACATTCTAGTATCCAAACTACCTCAAAACTAGTCATAAAGACCACCCTTAAAGACCAACATTTCATCCATCCTCCCATAACTATCTAATACCATCCTTCATAACTGCCTTCAAACCTCCAACATGTAACATCCATCCCCCCCCCTAATCATCCAACCAATCATGCATCCTTTATACTCCTTCACCCCGTCCATCCAACACTCTAGTATCCAAAATCCATCATACCCCTCCTCATAAACACCTCCCTTAAAGACCAACATTTCATCCATCCTCCCCTAATCTCCAACCAATCATCCATTCTTTATACCCCTCACACCTCCCATGTAACTTTCATCCACCCTAATCATCCATCCTTTATACCCTTAAACTCCAACACCTCCGTCCATCCAACACTCTAGTATTCAAATTACCGTCAAAATCTAGTCATACCCCTCCATAACTTCCATACACCATCCTCATCCTCCCTTCTAAACCTCCATCCACCCCCAATCTCTAGCCATATCACCATCCTCTTTCATACCCCTCACACCTCCCTATCCAACCTCTATCCACCCTTAAAGACCAACATTTCATCCATCCTTCCCCTAATCTACAATCACCATCCTTTTATACCCCTCACACCTCCCATCAAACTTCTATCCACCCCTTAATCACCCCTCCTCAACCTCCCTTCGAACCTCCATCCACCCCTAATCTCCAACCAATCATCCATTCTTTATACCCATCACACCTCCCATCCAATCTCCATCCACCCTTAAACTTCAACACCTCATCCATCCAACACTCTAGTATTCAAATTACCTCAAAATCGGTCATACCCCTCATCCATTCCATACATTCTAGTATCCAAACTCCCTCAAAACTAGTCATAAAGACCACCCTTAAAGACCAACATATCTAACCAATCACCATCCTTTTTACCCCTCACACCTCCCATCCAACCTCTATCCACCCTTAAAGACCAACATTTCATCCATCCTCCCCTAATCTCCAACACCATCCTTTATACCCCTCACACCCCCCATGTAACTTCCATCCACCCTAATCATCCATCCTTTATACCCTTAAACTACATCCAAATACCCCTCCTCAACCTCCAACATTCGAATGTCCATCCACCCCTAATCTCCAACAAAATCTAGTCCATTACCCCTTTATAACTTCCATCACACCTCCCATGGTCAATCTCCATCCACCCTTCAAACCTCCATCAACACCTCATCCATCACACACTCTAGTATTCAAATTACCTCAAAATCGGTCATACCCCTCCTCAACCTCCCTTCTAAACCTCCATCCACCCCTCAATCTCTTCCAAGCCAATCACCATCCCTTTATACCCCTCACACCTCCCATCCAACCTCTATGTCCACCCTTAAAGACCAACATTTCATCCATCCTCCCCCTAATCTACAATCATCCATTTTTTATACCCCTCAAACCTCCCATGTAACTTACTTTATCCACCCTAATCATCCCTCCTTTATACCCTTAATACATCCATCCACCCCCCAATCTCCAGCCAATCACCATTCCTTTTACCACCTCACACCTCCCTTCCAACATTATAGTATTCCCCTTGCCTTAAAGACCAACATTTCATCCATCCTCCCCTAATCTACAAAACCATCTTTTATACCTCCTCACATCTCCCTTGTAAATTTCCATCCACTCCTAATCATCCATCCTTTATACCCTTAAACTCCAACACCTCATCTATCCAACATTCTAGTATCCAAACTCCCTCACACCTAGTCATAAACACCTCTACCCACCTTTAAACTCCAACATCTCATCCATCCACCCCTAATCTCCAACCAATCACCATGTTTTATACCACTCTCACCTCCCATCTAACCTCTATCAACCCTTAAACTCCAACATCTCATCCATCCACCCCCTAATCTCCAACCACACATATATCCTTTATACCCCAACACCCCCGTCCATCCAACATTCTAGTATCCCAAACTCCCTCAAAACTAGTCATAAAGACCACCCTTAAAGACCAACATTTCATCCATCCTCCCCTAATCTCCAACACCATCCTTTATACCCCTCACACCTCCCATGTAACTTCCATCCACCCTAATCATCCATCCTTTATACCCTTAAACTCCAACACCCCATCCATCCAACATTCTAGTATCCAAACTCCGTCAAAACTAGTCATACCCCTATAACTTCCATACCCATAGTCAACCTCCCTTCAAACCTCCATCCACCCCTAATATCCACTCTTTATACCCCTAAAACCTCCTATCCAACCTTAAACTTCAACACCTCATCCTTCCAACCAATCACCATCCTTTTTACCCCTCACACCTCCCATCAAAACTCTATCCACCCTTAAATTCCAACATTCATCCATCCTCCCCTAATCTCCAACACCATCCTTTATACCCCTCACACCTCCCATGTAACTTCCATCCACCCTAATCATCCATCCTTTATACCCTTAAACTCCAACACCTCATCCATCCAACATTCTATTATCCAAACTCCATCCAACCTCTATCCACCCTTAAACTCCAACATCTCATCCATCCACCCCCTAATCTCCAACCAATCATACATCCTTTATACCCCTCACACCTCCCATCCTAACTTCCTATCAAAACCTAATCATCCATCCTTTAAACTTCCAACTCCAAAACCTCACCCATCCAGTCATTCTAGTAACTCCATCAAAACTAGTCGATACACCCTATAATCCACTCATGGTCAACATCCATTCAAACCTCCACCCATAATATCCATCTCTTTATACCCCTCACACTCCTATCCAACCTTAAACTTCAACACCTCCCATCCCAACCTCCATCCACCTCCTAATCTCCAACCAATCATCCATCCTTTATACCCACCTCACATCCCCTTCATCCAACAGTCCAATACCTATCATTCACCCTTAAACTCCAACTTCTCATCCAACATTCAACCTCCCTCATACATCGAAGCTCCATACCAATCTATAACCAATCCATCCATCCTTACCTCCAACAAATACCCCTCACACCTCCCATCCAACCTCTATCCACCCTTAAACTCCTACATCTCATCCATCCACCCCTAATCTCCAACCAATCACCATGCTTTATACCACTCTCACCTCCCATCTAACCTCTATCCACCCTTAAACCAACATCTCAGTCCATTCAAACCCCTAATCTCCAACCAATCATATATCCTTTATACCCCTCACACCTCCCATCCAACCTCTATCCACCCTTAAACTCCAACATCTCAATCATCCAACTCTCTAGTGTAACCAATCACCATCTTTTATACCCCTCTCACCTCACATCCAACCTCTATCCACCCTTAAACTCCAACAACTCATCCATCCACCCCCTAATCTCCAACCAATCATACATCCTTTATACCCCTCACACCTCCCATCTATCCACCCTTAAACTCCAACATCTCAGTCCATCCACCACCTAATCTCCAACCAATCATACATCCTTTATACCCCTAACACCTCCCATCCAAACTCATCCACCCTTAAACTTCCAACATCTTAGTCATCCACTCCTCCAATCCAACCTCCAACCAATCATCCATCCTTTATACCCCTCACACCTCCCACCCAACCTCCATCCACCTTTAAACTCCAACCTTAGTCATCACTCTTTAAACTTCCAACCTCATCTAGCCTCTATCCACCCTTAAACTCCATCCATCCAAACTCCTACAACCAATCATACATCCATACCCCTCACACCTCCAAATCCACCCTTAAACTCCAACATTTTAGTCCATCCAACCCCCTAATCTATAACCAATCATCCATCCTTTATACCCCTCACACCTACCATCTAACCTCTATCCACTCTTAAACTCCAACATATCATCCATCCACCTACCTTCAACCAATCAACATCTTTTATACCATCCACCTCACATCTAACCTCCATCCACCACTTAAACTCAACGTCTCAGTCCATCCAACACTCTAGTATAATTTCCAATCCAATCCCTTATACCCCTCACACCTCAATCCACCCTTAAGCTCCAACATCCAATCATCCAACTCTCTACTATAACCAATCACCATCTTTTATACTCCACCTCACAACCTCCCATCCAAACTCATCCATCCACCCTTCAAACTTCCAAACATCCTTTATAACATATCATCCATCCACCCCTCCAACTCTCCAACTAATCTCTCATACATCCTTTATACCTCACATCTCCCATCCAAGCCTCCATTCACCCTTAAACTCCAACATCTCAATCATCCAACTCTCTACTATAACCAATCACCATCTTTTATACCCCTCACACCTCCCATCCAACCTCTATCCACACTTAAACTCAAACAACTCATCAATCCACCCCAAAATCTCCAACCAATCATACATCCTTAATACCCCTCACACCATCCACCCTTAAACTCCAACATTTCAGTCATCCAACTCTCTACTATAACCAATCACATCTTTTATACCTCTCCCCTCCCATACCTATATCCCACTCCAACCATCTATCCACCCCTTAAAATCCAACATCTCTTCACATCTCCCATACACTCTCAAATAACTCATCCAACCAAAATTTCAACCAATCATATATCCTTTACCCCTCACCCCTCCATCCCATCCAACTCTCTACTATAACCAATCACCATCCTTTATAAACATCCAACCCTATCCACCCTAAAACTCCAACTTATCCATCCACCCCTTAAACTCCAACATCTCATTCCAACATCAATCCCATCCAACCTCCATCCTTAAACTCCCTCAATCATCCAAATCTCTACTATCCAACCATCTTTTATACCCCTCACCTTCCCATCCAACCTCTATCCACACTTAAACAACTTATCCATCCACACAAAATTTCCAACCAATCATATATCCTTAATACCCCTCACACCTCATAATCCATCCTTAAACTCCAACACCTTCAGTATCCAACTCTCTAGTATAACCAATCACCATCTTTTATACCCCTCACACCTCCCATCCAACCTCTATCCACCCTTAAACTCCAACAACATCACTCTCTACATCAAACATCCTTATTTTATACCCTCTCACACCTCCCATCCAACCTCATCCACACTTCCAAATAACCCATCCAAAACTTCACCATCTCTTTATACCCCTTCACACCTCACCATCCAACCTCTATCCACCCTTACACTCCAAACATAACTGGCATCCATCCACCTCTTTAAACTCCAACCATCTCATCCAACCATCCTTTTGAACTCTCCCCTCCACCTCCATCCACCCTTAAACTCCAACATCTCAGTCATCCAACTCTCTACTATAACCAATCACCATCTTTTATACCCCTCACACCTCCCATCCAACCTCTATCCACCCTTAAACTCAACATATCATCCATCCACCCCTCCATCCAACTTCATCCAACATCACATCTCCCATCCAATCACCATACCTTCCCATCCACCCTCCTCATCCAACCTCTGTCATCCACCTCTTAAACTCCAACATTTCCTCTTAAACTCCAACTCTCATTCACATCTCCCATCCAACCTCCATCCACTCCTACATTTCAAACTCCTACTCACCATCCTTTATACCCCTCACACCTCCCATCCAACCTCTATCCACCCTTAAACTCAAACAACTCATCCATCCACCCCCAAATCTCCAACCAATCATACATCCTTAACCTCACACCTCTGATCCCATAAACTCTAACCTCCATCCAAACTTAACCAAACCATCATACCCCTCACTTCATCCTTCTCTATACTTATAACTCCTATCACCCTCCACCCCTTAAAGCATCTCATCCCATCACATCTCCCATCCAACCTCCATCCACACTTAAACTCATCATTCATCCATCCAAACACCATCTTTTCCAACCCCTCACACCTCCCATCCAAGCTCCATCCACCTTAATCTCCTCACTCCATCATCCACCTCCAAAACTTCCAAACCTCATCCACCTTCCATCACACCTCCGATCCACCCTTAAACTCCAACATTTCAGTCATCCAACTCTCTACTATAACCAATCATCCATCTTTCATACCCCTCACACCTCCCATCCAGCCTCTATCCACCCTTAAACTCCAACATATCATCCATCCACCCCTTAAAATCCAACATCTCATCCAACATCACATCTCCCATCCAATCACCATCTTTTATACCCCTCACACCTCCCATCCAACCTCTATCCACCCTTAAACTCCAACATCTCATCCATCCACCCCTTAAACTCCAATATCTCATCCAACATCACATCTCCCATCCAACCTCCATCCACCCTTAAACTCCAACATCTCAGTCATCCAACTCTCTACTATAACCAATCACCATCTTTTATACCCCTCACACCTCCCATCCAACCTCTATCCACACTTAAACTCAAACAACTCATCCATCCACCCCAAAATTTCCAACCAATCATATATCCTTAATACCCCTCACACCTCCGATCCACCCTTAAACTCCAACATTTCAGTCATCCAACTCTCTACTATAACCAATCACCATCTTTTATACCCCTCACACCTCCCATCCAACCTCTATCCACCCTTAAACTCCAACATCTCATCCAGCATCACATCTCCCATCCAACCCCATCCACACTTAAACTCAAATAACTCATCCATCCACCCAAAAATTTCCAACCAATCATATATCCTTAATACCCCTCACACTTCTGATCCAACCCTTAAACTCCAACATCTCAGTCATCCAACTCTCTACTATAACCAATCACCATCTTTTATACCCCTCACACCTCCCATCCACCCTTAAACTCCAACATCTCAGTCATCCAACTCTCTACTATAACCAATCACCATCTTTTATACCCCTCTTAACCTCCCATCCAACCTCTATCCACCCTTAAACTCCAACATATCATCCATCCACCCCCTAATCTCCAACCAATCATGCATCCTTTATATCCTTCATTATATCCAAACTCCATCAAAATTCGTCATATCCCTCCTCAACCTCCCTTCAAACCTCCATCCACCCTCCAACTTCAACACCTCCTCAACCTCCCTTCTAAACCTCCATCCACCCCCAATCTCTAGCCAATCACCATCCTTTATACCCCTCACACCTCCCATCCAACCTCTATCCACCCTTAAATTCCAACATTTCATCCATCCTCCCCTAATCTCCAACACCATCCTTTATACCCCTCACACCTCCCATGCAACTTCCATCCACCCTAATCATCCATTCTTTATACCCTTAAACTCCAACACCTCATCCATCCAACATTCTAGTATCCAAACTCCGTCAAAACTAGTCATACCTATGGTTAACCTCCTCTAATATCCACTCTTTATACCCCTCACACCTCCTATCCAACCTCCATCCACCCTTAAACTTTAACATCTCATCCTTCCAACCAATGACCATTCTTTATACCCTTAAACTCCAACACCTCATCCATCCAACCTCCATCCAAACTCGTCAAAACTAGTCATACCTTCCCTCCTAATTCCACCCTTTATCCCCTCACACCTCCATCCAACCTCCTCTTCCCTTAAACTTTCCCTCATTTTCCAACCAATGACCTTCATCCAACCTCCATCCACCTCCAAATCCAACATTCTTCACATCCAAACTTTTCAAAACTAGTCATCCTACATCAACTTCCCCTCAAAACTATCCAATACCCCTCATTTCACCTTCCTTTTCAACCCCTACCCTTAAACTTTTCATTTCCATCATCCACCACCTCCCATCCAACTTCCTAAACCCTCCCTCCAACCTCCCCTAATACCCATTCACACCTCCCATCCAACCTCCATCCACCCTTCGTAGATCTCCAACCTTTCATCATCCTTTTCCCTCCTTCATCCAACCTCCATCCACCTTCCAAACTCCTTCATCCTTCCCTACATATCTTCACTCTTTATCATCCACACCTCCTATCCAACCTTCCCATTTCCCTCCTTAAACTCCAACCCTCATCCTTCCAACCAATCACCATCCTTTATACCCCTCACACCTCCATCATCCAACCTCCATCCACTCTCTAAAACCGCTCATACCTTCACTTTTTTACCCACATCACCCTCCCTAATATCCAACTTCCATACCCCTTCACTTCCCTCCTTCATCCAACCTCCATCCACTCCTTAAACTTCAACACCTCATCCTTCCAACTCTTTTCCATCCTTTATACATCAACCCTCACACCTCTCCAACCAACCTTACCCACCCTTATCTCCCAACCCTAATCTCCATTTCATACCCCTCACCTCCCATCCAACCTCCTTCCAACCTCAAAACTTCCATCCACCTCACCTTCCAACCAATGACCATTTCACACCTCCCAATAATCCAACCTTTATACCCCCTCACACCTCCCCATCCAACCCCTCACATCCATCCCTTAATCTCCACACCTCCAATCCCTTCCAACTCAATTCCACCTTTATACCCCTCACACCTCCATCATCCAACCTCCATCCACTCTTAAACTTCCAACCTTTTACCTTACTTTTCCAACCTCTATGTCCAAACTCCTTTCAAATCGGTCAACCTTTTCCCCAATCATCCAACCTTTATACCCATTACACCTCCTAATTCATCCAACCTCCATCCCACCCTTAAACTTCAATTTCCTCATCTACTTCCAAACCCTGACCATCCAACATCAACTCCTCACACCTCCTAATCATCCAACCTCCACCTTCCCATTTCCCTCCTACCCACATCACACCTCCCATCCCCTCCAAACTCAATCCCATTCAACCAATCATATATCCTTTATACCCACCTCTAACTTCCATACCCCATGCTTCAACCTCCCCTAATTTCCACTCCTTATACCACACTTCATCCCATCCAAATCTCATCCGACCCTTAAACTTCCAAACCCTTTTCCATCAATTATCCTCCATACCCCTCACAACTATCCAAACCTCCATCCACCCTTAATCCTCCAATGTCCAATCTCATTTCCTTTCCACCTTCCAATCTTCCAACCTTACCTTCCCATTTCCCTTTATACCAACCTTACACCTCCCATCCAAACTCCATTTCCCTTCAAACTTCCAAACACCTTTTCCATCATACATCAACCCTCCAAGCTTCCAACCCTCACACCTCCCATCCAACATCCTTCATCCACTCTAATCTCCATGTCCAAACATCCTTTTCCTTTCAACTCCTTACCCACTCCAATCATCCAACCTTAACCCCTTCCCATTTCCCTCCTCCATCCATAACCTCCCCTAATCTCCCTTCCTTCATCCATACTTTTTCCCCTCACACCTCCCAAACTCATTAACCCTTCAAACTTCCAAACCTTTTACCTTACTTTTCCCCCTATGTCCAACCCTCATTTCCTTCCAACCATCTTTTCTAATCTCAACCTCATACAACCCTCCACTCTAATTCCACCAATCACCCTTTACCCACCTCTACACTTCCATACCCTTCAACCTCCAACATCCAAACCCTCACACCTCCCTTTTCTCCCCTAATGTCCAAACTCATCCATCCTTTCATACCCTTCCAAACTTCCAAACTCCTACTTACCTTCCCATTTCCCTCCTATCCAACCTCCATCCCCCTTAAACTTCAAACCTCCCTTCACAACCAAACAATCTTTTATCCATCCATCACACCTCCCTTTCCAACCTCCTACTTCACCTTCCCCTTTCCCTCCTTCATCCATACCATCCACCCCCTACGTCCAAACCCTTTCCTTTAAACTCCTTCCATTATTTATACCCCTCACACATCCCATGCAACCTCCATTCACTTCCAAACCCTTCCTGCACCTCACCTTACCTTCCCATTTCCCTCCTTCATCCATCCTTCATCCCCTCCAAACTCATTTCCTTTTAACACTTCCAACTCCCACATCAAACATCCATAAACCCTCCTAAGCTCTATAAACTTCCCTTTTCCTTTATACCTTACTTTTCCCCCTACGTCCAAAACCTCCATTAACCTTTCAACTCTTTCATCTCCATCATCCACCCCTCCAAACTTCCAAACCCTCCTACATCAACCCTTCTCTTTCTCTTACACCCTTTTCCTTCCATTCTTTTCCAACCTTACCTTCCCATTTCCCTCCTTCATCCAACCTCCATCCCCTCCAAACTCCTTTCCTTTAAACTCTTTTCACTCCATCATCCAACCTCCAAACTTCCAAACCCTCCTACTTCACCTTCCCTTTCTCTTCGACCCTTTTCCTTCCAAGATTCCAACCTTACCTTCCCATTTCCCTCCTTCATCCAACCTCCATCCCCTCCAAACTCCTTTCCAACTCTCATCATCCAACCTCCAAACCTTTTGCCAAACCCCCCTATCTCCAACCTTCACCAATTTCCTTTCGACCCTTTTCCTTCCAATCATTCCAACCTCAAAACTTCCATCCCATCTTAAACCCCTCCATCTCATCCATACTACCCTCCTAATCGCTCCAACCTTATCCTTCCCATTTCCCTACCACTTCATCACACCTCCATTCAACCTCCAAACCCTTTTCCTTTCAACATCTCATCCACTCCAGCTCATCCAACTCTAATACCTTCCCAAATCCCTCCTTTCATCCCCTCATCCCCTCTCCTTTCCTTTCAACTCTTTTCACTCCATCATCCAACCTCTAAACTTCCAAACCTTCCCATTTCCCTCCTTCATCCAACCTACATCCCCTCTAAACTCATTTCCCTTCACACTTCCAAACCCTTTTCCATCATACATCAACCCTCCAAGCTTCCAACGTTACCTTCCCATTTCCCTCCTTCATCCAACCTCCATCCCCTCCAAACTCCTTTCCTTTCAACTCTTTTCACTCCATCATCCAACCTCTAAACTTCCAAACCCTCCTACTTCACCTTCCCTTCCCTAATTTCCCTCCTTCATCCAACCTACATCCCCTCTAAACTCGTTTCCCTTCAAACTTCCAAACCCTTTTCCATCATACATCAACCCTCCAAGCTCTCCAAACCTTACCTTATCCTTTTCCCTCCTTCATCCAACCTATCCCCTCCAAAATCTTTCCATGCTTTCAACCCTTTTCACTCAATCATCCAACCTCTAAACTTCCAAACCCTCCTACAACACATTCCCATCTACCTTACTTCTAACATATCATCCATCCAACCTCCAAGCTTCCAAACCCTTACCACCTTCCTTTCATTCGACCCTCCTTCCAATCCACCTTACCTTTCCATTTCCCTCCTCATCAAACCTCCATCCCCTCCAAACTCCTTTCCTTTAAACTCTTTTCACTCCATCATCCAACCTCTAAACTTCCAAACCCTCCTACTTCACCTTCCCTTTCACTTCGACCCTTTTCCTTCCAAGCTTCCAACCTTACCTTCCCATTTCCCTCCTTCATCCAACCTCCATCCCCTCTAAACTCATTTCCCTTCACACTTCCAAACCCTTTTCCATCATACATCAACCCTCCAAGCTTCCAACGTTACCTTCCCATTTCCCTCCTTCATCCAACCTCCATAAACCCTCCAAACTCCAACATCTCATCCATCCACACCCCCTAATCACCCACCAATTATCCATCCTTTATACCCCTCACACCTCCCATCTAACATCTATCCACACCTCCAGACTTCATCCTTCCCAAGTTCCCCCTATCCTTACCTTTATACTCCATCATCCAACCTCCAAACTTCCAATATCCCTCACTACTTCACCTTCCAACATCACATCCTTTGACCCAATTTTCTCTTCAAATTATTCCATACTTTATACCTTCCTCATTTCACCTACCATTGAACATCCATCAACTGTTAAACTCCAACATCTTATCTATCCACGCCCTAATCTCCCACCAGTTATCCATCCTTTATACCCCTCACACCTCACATCCAACATCCATAAACTCTTAAACTCCAACATCTCATCAATCCACACCCCCTAATATCCCACCAATTATCCATCCTTTATACCACTCACACCTCCCATCCAACATCCATTAACCCTTAAACTCCAACATCTCATTCATCCACAACCCCTAATCTCCCACCAATTATCCATCCTTTATACAACTCACACCTCCCATTGAACATCCATCAACCGTTAAACTCTAACATCTCATCTATCCAACCCCTAATCTCCCACAAATTATCAATCGTTTAAACCCCTCACACCTCACATCCAACCTACATCTACCCTTAAACTCCAACATCTCAGTCATCCACCCCCAAATCTCCAACCAATAAGACATCTTTAATACCCCTCATACCTCCCATCCACCCTTAAACTCCAACATCTGAGTCATCCACCCCCAAATCTCCAACCAATCAGACATCTTTAATACCCCTCATACCTCCCATCCACCTTTAAACTCCAACATCTTAGTCATCCACCCCCAAATCTCCAACCAATCAGACATCCTTAATACCACTCATACCTCATCCAACCTACATCTACCCTTAAACTCCAACATCTCAGTCATCCACCCCCAAATCTCCAACCAATCAGACATCTTTAATACCCCTCATACCTCCCATCCACCCTTAAACTCCAACATCTCAATCATCCACCCCCAAATCTCCAACCAATCAGACATCCTTAATACCCCTCATACCTCCCATCCACCCTTAAACTCCAACATCTCAGTCATCCACCCCCAAATCTCCAACCAATCAGACATCTTTAATACCCCTCATACCTCCCATCCACCCTTAAACTCCAACATCTTAGTCATCCACCTAGTCCTCCCCCCAAAATCCTCCAACCAACAAACATCCTTCAATACCTACTCTACCTCCTCCACCTACATCTACCCTAAACTCCAACATCTCAGTCATCCACCCCCAAATCTCTAACCAATCAGACATCTTTAATACCCCTCATTCACCTCCATCCCCCCTTAACTCCAACTCTCAATCATCCCAACCCCCCCCAATTCCAACCAATCAGACATCTTTAATACCCCTCATACCTCCCATCCACCCTTAAACTCCAACATCTGAGTCATCCACCCCCAAATCTCCAACCAATCAAAGATCTTTAATACCCCTCATACCTCCCATCCACCTTTAAACTCCAACATCTTAGTCATCCACCCCCAAATCTCCAACCAATCAGACATCCTTAATACCACTCATACCTCATCTAACCTACATCTACCCTTAAACTCCAACATCTCATCCATCCACACACAATAATATCCAACAATTATCCAACATCTCATCCATCCAGACCCCCTAATCTCCCACCAATTATCCATCATTTATACCCCCTCACACCTCCCATCCAACATCCATCAACCCTTAAACTCCAACATCTCATCTATCCACACCCCATAATATCCCACCAATTATCTATCCTTTATACCCCTCACACCTCCCATCCAACATCCACCAACCCTTAAACTCCAACATCTCATCCATCCACACCCCATAATCTCCCACAAATTATCCATCATTTATACCCCTCACACCTCCCATCAAACATCCATCAACCATTAAAATCGAACATCTCATCCATCCACCACCTAATCTACCACCAATTATCCATCCTTTATACCCCTCACACCTCCCATTCCAACATCCATCAACCCTGGTAAAGGTCCAACGTCTCATCCTATCCACACCCCATAATATCCCACCAATTAACCATCCTTTATACCCCTCACACCTCCCATCCAACATCCACCAACCATTCACACTCCAACATCTAATCCATGCACACCTCATAATCAAGAAAAAATTATCCATACTTTATACCCCTCACACCTCTCATCCAACATCCATTAACCCTTAAACTCAAACATCTCATCCATCAACCCCGTAATCTCCAACTGATTATCAATATTTTATATCCCTCACACATCTTTCATCCAACATCCATCAACCGGTAAACTCCAACATCTCATCCTATCCACCCATATAATCTCCCACTAATTATCCATCCTTTATACCCCTCACACCTCCCATCCAACATCCATCAACCCTTAAACTCCAACATCTCATCCATCCACCCCCTAATCTCCCACCAATTATCCATCCTTTATACCCCTCACACCTCCCATCAAACATCCATCAACCCTTAAACTCAAACATCTCATCCATCAATCCCCTAATCTCCCACCAATTATCCATCCTTTATACCCCTCACACCTCCCATCCAACATCCATAAACCCTTAAACTCCAACATCTCATCTATCCACCCCATAATCTCCCACCAATTATCAATCCTTTATACCCCACACACCTCACATATAACATCCATCCACACCCCATAATCTCCCACCAATTATCCATCATTTATACCCTCACACCTCCCATCCAACATCCATTAACCGTTAAACTCCAACATCTCATATATCCACCCCCTAATCTCCCACCAATTATCAATCCTTCATACCCCACACACTTCACATCTAACATCCATCCACACCTTAAAATCGAATATCTCATCCATCCACCCCCTAATATCCCACCAATTATCCATCCTTTATACCCCTCACACCTCCCATCCAACATCCATCAACCTTTAAACTCCAACTTCTCATCCATCCACACCCTAATCTCCCACCAATTATCCATCCTTTATACCCCTCATACCTCCCATCCAACATCCATCAACCCTTAAACTCCAAACATCTCATCCATCAACCCCCTAATCTCCCACCAATTATCCATTCTTTATACCCCTCACACCTCCCATCCAACATCCATCAACCCTTAAACTCCAACATCTCATCCATCAACCCCTAATCTCCCACCAATTATCCATCCTTTATACCCCTCACAACTCCCATCTAACCATCCATTACATCAACATCCAACTGTCCATCTAGCTCACCCCCTAATCTCCCACCAATTATCCATCCTTTATACCCCTCACTCCTCCAAATCCAACATCCATCAACCCTTAATCTCCACCAATCATCCATCCTTTACCTCCTAACTCTACCAAACCCATATATCACATCCTTCCCCTACCCCTTTTCCCCTCCCACCCAACATCTCATCCCCCTCACACAGTAATCCAACCAATCTCATCCATCCTCTATACCCTCACACCTCCCACCAATCATCCATCAACCCTTAAACTGCAACATCAATCCATCCTACCCCCTAACTCATACCACCAATTATCCAACATCCTTTATACCTCTCACACCTCCCATCCAATCCATCCACTCCTTTCCATAATCTCCTTTTCACCAATTATCCAATCCTTTCAACTCCCATCAACCTTCCAACAATTCATCCATCAACCCTTACCCCATCTCATCACATCCCACCTACCTTACTTCTCCCACCTAACCGTCAAAACTCCTTTCCTTTCAACCCTTATTCACTCCATAATCCCATCCAAACATCCATCAACCCTTACTTCACCCCTCACTTTTTCCTCTCAATCCAACATCCATCCACACCTCATAATCTCCCACCAATTATCCACCTTTTATACCCCTCATACCTCCCATCAAACATCCATCAACCTTAAACCTTCCAACATCTCATCCATCCACACCTCCCTAATCTCCCACCAATCATCCATCCTTTATACCCCTCACACCTCCCATCCAACATCCATCAACCCTTAAACTCCAACATCTCATCCAACCAAACCTCATTACCTTACTAATCCCCCCATATTATCCATCCTTTATACCCCTCACACCTTTTCCCATCAACATCCATCAACGCTTAAACCCTCCAACGTCTCATCCATCCACCTCCTAATCTCCCACCAATTATCCATCCTTTATACCCCTCACACCTCCCATGCAACATCCATCAACCCTTAAACTCCAACATCTCATCCATCCACACCTCGCTATCTCCCACCAATAATCCATCCTTTATACCCCTCACACCTCCCATCCAACATCCATCAACCCTTAAACCCCAACATCTCATCCATCCACACCCCATAATCTCCCACCAATTATCCATCCTTTATACCCCTCACACCTCCCATCCAATCCATCCACCCTAAAACTCCAACATCTCATTCATCCACCTAATCCCAATTATCATCCTTTATACCTCTCACATCCAACCAATTCCATCCTTTATACCTCTCACACCTCCTCATCAAACATCCATCTATCCCCTAATCTCCCAACAATTACTCCATCCTTTCACACCCCTCACAAATCCCTCCAACATCCGAATTAACCGTCCAAACTTCCAACATCCCTCGTACTTCACCCTCACTAATCTCCTTCATCCAACATCCTTAAACTCCAATATCTCATCCATCCATACCCCATAATCACCCCACCAATTATCCATCATTTATACCCTCCTCATCCAACCTCCCATCAGACATCCAACTCAACCCTTAAACTCTAACACCCTCTCATTCATCCACACTTTTTCCCCTTCATCCATCTTCCAATCCAATTATCCATCTTTTACAACCCCTCACACCTCCCATCCAACATCCATAAACTCTTAAACTCCAACATCTCATCCATCCACACTCATTTCCCTTCAATCTTCCCACCAATTTCTCCATCCTTTATACCCCTCACACCTCCCATCCAACATTCACTTCATCCCCCTTAAACTCCAACAAACTCCATCCTCATCCATCGACACCCCATCATCTTCCACTCAATTATCCATCCTTTATACCTCTCACACCTCCCATCCAACATCCATCAACCCTTAAACTCCATCCACACCCCATTATCTTCCACAAATTATCCATCCTTTATACCCCTCACACCTCCCATCCAACATCGATCAACCCTTAAACTCCAGCATCTCATCAATCCACACCTCATAACACCTCCCATCCAACATCCATCAACCCTTAAACTCCAACATCTCATCCATCCACACCCCATAATCTCCACAAATTATCTAAACCTTTATACCTTTCACACCTCCCATCCAACATCGATCAACCCTTAAACTCAACATCTCATCCATCCACACCCCATAATCTTCCACCTAATTATCCATCCTTTATACCCCTACCTTACTTTTCCTCCCGTCCAACACCCTTTCCATCAACTCTTTTAAACTCCATCATCCAACCATCACCTTAAAATCCAACATCTCATCAATCCATCCCATCCAAACTCCAATCCAACATCCATCAACCCTTAAACTCCAACATCTCATCCATCCACACCTCATAACACCTCCAATCCAACATCAATCAACCCTTAAACTCCAACATCTCATCCATCCACACCCCATAATCTCCCACCAATTATCCACCCTTTATACCCCTCACACCTCCCATCCAACATCCATCAACCTTTAAACTCCAACATCTCATCAATCCATACTCCAAATCTCCTCCCAACGATCCACATCCTTTATACCTTCACAACTCCCACATCTCAACATCCATTTCAACCGTCATAAACTCTAACATCTCAACATCCATCCAACCCCTTAATCTCCACCAATTATCCTATCCTATCATCCCACCCAAACTAATCTCCCATCAAACTATCCATCAACCCTTTTCCATCCATACATCACACATCCTCCATAGCTCTCCACAACTTCCACCAACCTTTAACCTATCCTTACTCCATACCATACTCCACCTCCCATCCAATCCATCCTTTTCATACCTGTCACACCTCCCAAACATCCATCAACCCTTAAACTCCAACATCTCATCCATCCACACCCCCTAATCTCCCACCAATTATCCATCCTTTATACCCCTCACACCTCCCATCCAACATCCATCAACCCTTAAACTCCAACATCTCATCCATCCACACCTCCACTAATCTCCCACCAATTATCCATCCCTTTATACCACTCACACTTTTCCCATCCTAACATCCATTAACCCTTTTAAACTCTAACATCTCATCCATCCACACCCTCTCAATCTCCCACCAATTATCCTTCCTTTATACCCCTCACACCTCCCATCCAACATCCATCAACCTTTCTTTTAAACTCCAACATCTCATCCATCCACAGATTCCGTAATCTTCCTACCAATTATCCATCATTTATACGCCTCACACCTCCCATCCAACATCCATAAACTTTTAAACTCCAATATCTCATCCATCCACACCCCATAACTTCGCAGCAATTATCCATCCTCACCAATTATCCACCTTTCTACCACTGACCTTCCCATCCAACATCCATTAACGTCCTTAAACTCTTTTCAACATCTCATCCATCCACCCTCCTAATCTCCCACAAATTATCCATCGTCATTATACCCCTCACCCTCCCATCCAACATCCATCAACCCTTAAACTTCAACATCTCATCCATCCACACCCCCTAATCTCCCACCAATTATCTGTCCTTTATACTCCCTCATACCTCCCATCCAACATCCATTAACCCTTAAACTCCAAAATCTCATCCCCATCCAGCCTTTTCCTTCCATAATCTCGCAACCTGATTATCCATCCTTTATCCCTCCTTCATACAACCTCCCATCCAGCATCCATCAACTCCTTAGTCCTTCCAACATCTCATTCATCCACCTACCATCATCCCCAATTATCCATCCTTTATGACCCCTCACTACCTCCCATCCAACTTTCCATCAACCCTTAATCTTCCAAAATCTCAATCCATCCATCCCATAATCTCCATCCAACTATCCATCCTTTATAACCCATCACACCTCTCATCCAACATCCATCAACTTCTTAAACTCCAACATCTCATCCATCCACACCTTCCTAATCGTTAACCCACCAATTATCCATCCTTTATACCCCTCACACCTCCCATCCAACCTCCATCAACCTTTCAACTCCAATATCTCCATCCATCCACACCCTATAATCTCCCACCCTCAAATTATCCATCCTTTATACCCCTCACACCTCCTCTAATCCAATTTCCATTAACCCTCCAAACTCCAACATACATCATCCATCCACCCAATAATCTCCCACAAATTATCCATCCTTTATACCCTTCACACCTCCCATCCAACATCCATCAACTCCTTAAACTCCAACATCTCATCCATCATCCACCCCCTAATCTCCCACCAATTATCCATCCTTTATACCAACCTACACCTCCCCATCTAAACTCGTTTCCCATCAACCCTTCCAAACTCCAATATCTCATCCATCCAACCCCACTAATCTCCCACAAATTATCCATCCCATTTACACCCTCGCACCTTCATCCAACCGTACATCCACCTCTCAAACGTTATCCTATCATCTTATACCCCTCACACTTCCTAATCATCCAACCTCCTATCAATCCTTTAAACCCTCACACCTCACATTCCACCTTTTCTACCCGTCACACCCTTTTCACTCCAACACCCAACCTCCAAACTTCCAAACTCTCCCTTCACCAATTATCCAGTCTCTTATACCCCTCCATACTATCCCATTCCAACCTTACCTGTTCCATTTCCCTAAACTTCCAACTATTCCTATATCCATCCCACTTTCCAAACTCCTTTCAATTAAAGCATTCTTTTCCATACCACTCATACAAAGAACCTCCAAACATCCAAACCATCCTAACTTCAAAAAACTCTTTTAAAAACTTCCAACATTTTCCATCCAATCCACACCCCAAAATCTCCCACCATATTTAGGATCCATCCTTATATCCAACCTCACACATCCCAACCCAACTCATCCATTTAAAACTTCACAAATCCAAACATCTCAATCCATCATACACTTTAACAGAAAATACTCGTAATAATTTCCAACGTGCCTCACCTTCCCAAGAACATATTAAAAACTTCCCAATCACAGCTCCCATTTAACATCCAAATTCAGGGATGCCCCATTTCAACTCTTCAACATCCTCATAGAATCCAACCCCTAAACTTCCAAAAACCAATCCTATCATATCACTTTATACCAAAATTTAGGGACCTCCCATCCATACTTTTCAACATCCCTTAAACCCAACATCTCATTCCATCCACACCCCCTAATCTACAATCCAATCACCATGCTTTATACCACTTAGGGATACCTCCCATCTAACAACTCTTCCACCCTTCCCATCTTCAAAACATCTTATCCATCCAACCTCCAATCTCCCTCCATAACTTTATCCTTTCCATCCACCCTTAAATCTCCCATCCAATCATCCAGCCCCTAATTCCAACCCTCACTTGAACCTTCCATTGCAACCTCCATCACTTCTTAAACTCCAACTTCTTCATCCTTCCAACCTCCTAATCTACCCAATCTCCATCCTTTTCATACCCCTCTAAACCTCCCATCCTTCCATCTATCCACTTCCTTAAACTCCTTTTCATCTCATCCATCCACCCCCATAATCTACAACCAACGTTCCATGCTTTATACCACTCTCCATTCCCATCTAACCTCCCATCCAACATCCTATCCATCTTCCCTCCTAAACTCCTTGTCATATATCCTTTATCTCTCACCCCCATCCACCCAATCCAACATTATCATCCACATCCTAATAAAACATATATCCAAACCCTCTCACCTCCCTTCACCTCCAACATCCATTTCCATCACCCTTTTCCTCCAACACTTATAGTTTCCAACCTCCTCCACTTGAAACTTCCATCTTCCCTCCTAATTCCAAGCAATCTAACCATCCTTTATACCTACTCTCATTTCCCATCCAACCTCAATTTCCACCCTTAAAATCCAACATCTTCATCCATTCCGTCCGAAAAAATCTTAACCACTTCCCAAAAATATCCTTTAAACCCCTTCACCTCTCCATCCAACCATCCACATCTCATCCATCCAGCCCCTAAAATCCAACCATTTTACACCTCCCAACCAAAAACCACTATCCACCCTTAAACTGCTACATCTCATCCATCCACCCCTAATCGCCATGCTTTAGAACGCCACATAGTACTCTTTACCCATCTAAAATATTTTTCAAACTATGAAAATCCAACATCTCATCCAGGTCCACCCCCTAATCTCCAACCAATAAAAATATCCTTTAAAGACCCCTCTCACCTCCCAAATCCAACATGTTAAAATCCAACGTCTCAACCATCCAGCCCCTAATCTCCAACCACTCACACCTCCCATTTTGAGAACGCCACATAATCCACTCTTTACCCTCCTACATCATCATTTTTCAAACCCTAATCTAAAAACAATCACCATGCTTTATACCACTCTCACATAAAATAAAACAATCTAAAGACTTCCCAAAAACATGTTAAAAACTTAACCATCTGCCACCCTAATCTCCATGCACATTAACATAGATATCCTTTAGAACGCCACATAATACTCTTTACCCATCAAAAACAGTCTTTTCAAACTTAAACAAAAACAACTCATCCATAAACCCCCAAATCTCCAAAAAATTGTATATCCTTCATTCCATTCCTCCTTTTTTCTTGAAACCTCCTCTAACCCTCTTCCTTTTTACCTCTGAGAGTCTCCTACTCATCCTAAACCCTTCATAGTCCCTTTAAGAAGTGCATCAATTGACTATTCCTAACATAGAACACCTCATATTTCCTTCTGTAATCTCCAACTCTTTATGAAGAGGATACATGATTAATCGATATGTCCTCGATCTCTAGGAAGTACATAAATTAATTATTCCTATCATAGTATACATCATATTTCCTACCATAAAATATATTGCATAGATAAATGATATTAAAATTAGTTATATTTATTATGTTAGAGTTATTGTTGCCATTTTATTGTTATTAAAAACACAAAATCCCATTTAATATCACCACTCTTGATTTGAAAACAATAATTAATAAAAATAAACAAAAGAATAGCACAACTACACAGCCCTTAAAGATGTCCATGACCATCCTTGAGGGTTTTAGAGGGCATATTCAGCCCCCCACCAAAAAAATAATATTTTATTTATTCAAAAATATTGTACCAACATAATACAATGATAACGAACAAATGTGGCATGTTTTTTTTGGGTACTAATATAATACTTAATACTTGAATTTTTCATTCAATGTATATAATAAAACTCCATCCATTGTGACGTGAGAGCATGCATTTTTGAGAGTGTATTGAGAATAGCCTGGCTAAAAAAGAAGAAGAAAAAGATAATGAGTGCATTTTGGCACCAAGAACACTAGTCTTAAAAGCCATTACTATATTAAAATTATGTATAAATTAATTTAAACATGAAATAATGTTTATGTGCAACTAAATTTATCAGTAAAATATTGGCAAAACAAGATTGCTATATGTTATATAGTAGACAATATTGTGAAAATACCATACACATTTAGATGGAATAAACATGTCACGGACAAAACTTAAGTGAAAACAGAGTTAGACTTGATGTATCTTTTCTAGCCAGGGAAACCTGGTGCGAGGGCACCAAAAAGGGGAAGGAGGAGATATGGTTATCAGCAGACTTGCACAGTGCCATGGTTGAATAACCTTGAGCAGTTCTTACACATTAACCAAATTTAGGAAGAGAATTTCACCCAAAGAATAAGAAAAATTTCCTTTTTCTTTCAAAGGCTTTTTAGACTGTCACTGCTTAATCGAATTGACTGTCACAATTAACAATTTACAGATTAATAAATATGAGTAAAAACAATCGTTGCAATGCAATGCTTCTAATACTTTGGGTACTAATCATGCAATAAATTAAAATCAGTAGGCAGAGATGCAAAAATCAAATGTATAAAAAAACAGAAATATGAAATTATGTAAACTGAAATGCACTTACAAATTAAGAGTTGTTGGATGAAGTAAGGCAGAACCCACTAACTCGACCCCTGTTTGCAATAAATTAAAATCAGTAAAAATGTTTTTTCCTTGATAGTTTTGGAAACGAAACAATTGAAATCAACAACTGGAGACACAAAGTTTGAGAAAATATTTTAATGTCAAACCCACATCCAACAGAAATTTCAAGCAGGCAGCATTAGTCAAGTTCGGATAGGGTTTACACTATCTACGCTAGCAGCCTCTGACATCATTTCACTCCAATCGTGGTTGAAGAGTTTAATTTATTGCATCTTGGATGTGGGCATTGGGCATTGGGCCCTATTTTCCCCTGATCTTAAATGTGGGCATTGGGCCCTATTTTTTACTTGAAATCTTCTTCCAGTACAACATAACGAATTATTCCCTGCATTTTTCCATCTAAAATTATGTTAACAAATTATCAAAATCAACCATGAAGAGAAAAAGAAGACCAAATCGAAATGCACATCTTGTCCTCTTTATTTGCAGATCTCGTCCTCTTTTACAACAAACGGTTAAGAACTTTCATGGCCACCAACTGTGAAAATATAGAATGTGACATGTAGCAGATCTCACAATGACCATGAAACTTCACCACATTCTGCAAATCCATCCATTCTTAAAAGTTGAATAATGACCAAGATTTTATAGTAATTAGAAATAGATCGGTAATGAAAAAGATTCTGTAATGACTATAAAATACATAACTAGTGAGAATAACTTAGAAAACACCAACACCACATGAACAGTAGAAATCCATTTTTAATTAGGAAGGAGCAAACAGATTCTGCTGAACTGCTACTTAAACCTACAACCTTGTACATTTTAACTCTCTACCACACACAAAATCCAGAAACCTGCAGCTCATAGCAGATGTTAAAATTTGGGATGAGACCAACAAACATTGTTAGCTCAAAACCAACATGTAGAAAAACAATGTTTCACATAAACTAGGTGAAAGCACAAAACCAATATGAAAAACACAGCGTTGCACATAAACCAAGTGAAAGCTAAGAACCAATATGCAAAAGGAAATACTTGTTTAGAAATGTGCTACCTGATCAGCGAGCTGTAGGAGGGCAAGTGAATCCTGGAGGAGGATTCTACCCACATGTGGCCAGAAGCTGAAGAGCCAGGGGATTCTACCCATATTGAGGTTGAGGAGCTCTGATTTACAAGCAAAGTGCAGCCTCAAAAGCAACAAGCCCCTGCAAAACTGGGAAACATTGATTTACCACCTTTGTGTGATAGTCATTAGCCCACTCCACACATAGTCTAGGTATTTCTAAATTCTAATGAAACGGTTCCACTATAATTCTATACCAAAAGGTGTCTGAACCCTGCAGATGCAATAAAATGAACAAAATATAGATTGCAGAGACTGATTGAACTAAAATTAAGATATCATTTGCAATGACTACTTGCATACAACTACAATGTTTAAAATGAACAACTCCCGTATTGTTTAGAGTGCCAATGCCAACATTAGTTGGATGAAGTAAGGGAGAATCAACTAACTCGCCTGTAATACAAATATGAAATGTATAGGAAAAACAGAGATACAAATATATAACACTGACATCAGTAGATTTACTGGTAGGCAGGTTATTTACTGGTAGTACTTCTGGTTTGACAGTCAGTAGATTTGATGCCTATTTCTTAGCTATCTGTATAAAATGTTACGAGCAATGGAGTATGATTACAAACAACAGCAGAAAAGTGTTTGTTCCGTAGCCAGCCATCTGATAAAGATAAGCAGGTTGATGGCAAAGCAGCAGCAAGCGAAAAAATAGAGAGAAACAATGGCAATACTGATATGGTGATATGTTTTCCTATGAATCATACTGATATGGTGATATGTTTTCCTGTGAATCATACTGGTACAGATGTAACGGGTGAGCCAGCACATCCCTGTTCAAATGCTAACAATAAGCTTGAAGCTACTTGGACAGATCCACAGCCATTACATCCTGCAAAAGCTCCTCATGAAGATGTGGAAGATGAAAGTCATGGAAGGCATATTGATCAACAAGGAAGAAACCTTGGGAAAAACAGAGATAGAAATATACAAATAATGGGCCTTTAAAGACTGATATATACATTCCAGCTAAGGAAAAACAGAGATACAAATATACAAATAATGCGGCTTAAAAAGACTGATATATATATATACATTCCCACTCAGGCTCTTAGGTCTAGCAGGGACACCTTTACAAGTTTGCCAACAGATGAAAATTCCATGGCTAGGCTCTTAGGTGTACGATGGCCCACATTGTAGTGGCTCTGAGTTTTGATAATACGAGAAATGGGCCTGCCAATACCAGATATGAGGCATGGAGGACATGTGAGACAGAATACCAGATGAAAAGGAGCGAGAAGGTCTACCTGTCCAAAGAAGGCATACGAAATACAGCAGAGCAGAGCAGCAGTTGTGGTAGCAGCCGTCCACAGAATGTTGTTTTGCTTTTTTATTTACTTCTCTGCAAAACCCCAAATAATGGAAGACATGTGAGATTGAATACCAAATAATGGAAGAATAAGAACAATTACAGTCTCAGGAAAAGAAGAACACAGAAGGATTGGTCTACCCTAAAAAGAAACCAAAATACATTGGAAAGTAAAAAACCTACCCAATTGTTGCGCTCATTCAATGCTGAATTCGCACAGATCTTTTACAGGCCCCTAGTCCTCACCCACGCTGCAAGTCCACCACCTGATAGAGCATGAGTCCAGAACAGAACAGGGTAGGGCACACAAATGGGTCTTCATCTTCAATTATTAATACCCAAAATGTTTTCTCCCGTTACAAAATATTCAAATATTCTACCGTTGGGAGCAACATCCCAACGGTACAATAAGACTGATATTTCATTTGCCTTGCTCACATTGGCCATTCACCTAATTTGGGGATGAGAAGTGGTGAAAAATATAAGAACATTCCATTGAAACGCAGATGCACAATAGTTCGGGACACTCTCTCTTTTACGTATTGTTAGTTGTAAAGTTGGAATGACTTGAACGCTTCCTCTGCTTCGGTTTCAATGAAGTTGTTTATTATTCCAGCATTCTTCTATCTTGTTGGCATTTTTTTTTAGACTTATCCGACTTGTATAGTTAGGCATGTATTTAGAAATAATTTTATAATATGTTTTTTAGGAGGGGATAGGGAGGCCAAATAAGTGCATATACTCATCCCTCAACTAATCAAATATTATGTTAGTAAAAGAGCCACTGCCATTGCGGTATAGTTTTTATTGGAATAACGATGAGTGAGTATGGATTTTGAGAGTTGTAAGAGCAATTCCAAGAGGCATATTTAACTTGGTAGTAAAGTAAGTATTTAGAGGCAAGTTTACACTATTTTTACAAGATTTTTGAAGCTAAAGAGGAAGAAAAGAGAAGGTGAAGAAAGAAAACATATTCATCCCACAACTTATCTACCATTATGTTCATAAGAAAAATATACATTTTATTTTATTTGAATAAGATGGTAACCACGTGTTTGTGCAACCATTTGCCCTTTGTGAAAAGATACAATATTGTTAGATTTTAGTTTCTTTTCCTTCATAAATCAGGGCCAACCCTTGCTCGATATATAGCTTTGGCTATTATTTCTATAAGAGTAGTGAAACTATTTTTCCTTTCTCATATTGTCCTCAACATTCAATAGAAGCCTCTTGTTAGAAAAACATCCATATGGAAATGCTTCTCTAGATGTTGTTTCAAAATTGTAGTTTGTTTAGCTTCGTGATGTCACTAAACATGAATGAATTCTCAATAAAAGCAAGTTGTTGGGAGAGACGATATTAATTGATTGGACGACCTATCTAGAACTCCAATATCTAGCAACCACCATTGATGAATCTCATCATCCCTTTCAAAACTAGGCACTCTTGTGAAAAAAAAAATGTTGCTATGGTTCCTTTTGTATCGTATGAAAACACCATTACAAGTAATGGAGTAATTCTTTAAAAAGGTACATTCATGACATTGATAATAACTATTATTATACAATTTAATAGAATTTACTAAAATAAATGTGGTATCGCGGAATGTATTGACTACGTGATATGTATAAAATGGATATGTTGAAAAGGCCTCAGAAGTTTTCCAACAAATACAATTAGCAGTGTAAACATAAACCCATAAAATATTTCTAATATGTTAAACATAATGGTAGATTTAGAAAAAAAAAACATTAACATTCATAATAGAATAATGAGAAGTTAATCTCTCTTTTTTGTAGTTACAAATTCATTTGAATGAATGTATGAAAAATATGGAATTATCAAAAGGAGCGTTAACTGTTTGAAAAATTTCATAAAATAGATTCAGTATGACTGATTGCAATGATTACAAGATATGCATAAAATGGATTTGTTTAAAAGGTCTTGGAAAATTTCTAGTATATGTAGTTCGTGAATTGGATGTAATTGTCATATGTTATTTTTGCAAATCACTCATGACCATGAATGCAAAATGTGAAAGATTACAAAAATAATATGAATTTGTTAACAAAAAATATCAAAAAAATGTTGCTAAATAAATTTCAATGATAATTAGATATGCACAAAATGGGCTTGTTGAAAATATATTTGATAATTTTTTAAAGAAAAACAACAAAATAGTTGTCCAACCTGATGAGTTTATGTTTTCCAAAATAGTTGTCCAACCTGATATACTAATAGTTGTCACAAGGATGTCATTTTATGTCCGTCTCAAAGCCCTAAATTCCACTATATGTCTGAAAACCTAATAATCATGACATGTGTCTCAACATTAATAGGCCTAGTATAGAAGAGGGCCTCGATAAAAAGGGGCACCGTCGACTTTTGATCCCACATCAAATGCAAAGGAAGTTATAATTTTCAAGGTGAATTTGGAAGAGTTCCAAAGCTTACAAAGGTTAACGTTATTCCTTTCATAATGCGCACTATGAGTAATAAAAACATCATAGACACCTCAAATCCCTATGAAATAGGTGAAATTTGAGATTGACTCAGCTCAGTTGTAAACATATATTATAATTTAGTATACCTTTGAATTTATCTTAAATTTGAAATACATTATGAATTATAATATTTTTCATAACTTATAAATTTTCTAAAAATATAAATTTATGTTTGAAATTTGTTATAAATTTTAAATATAAAAAATAATTTACATTTTTGAAATTACCAAATTATTATATATATTAAATTACTCTGATATATGCAAATGTAGTATAATTATACCAAAAATTAAGAATTACAAATAAATAAAATATAGTAAGTATATTCTAATAAATGTATCTATATGAAATACATCAATAGATATCAATTTCAAAGTTTTTATCTGCATTTTTTTCCATACCTATTTAATCAAAAACTTCATAAAAATTTCTATCAATTTTCTTTGATTTGTGGCAAATGGAATCATTTAGCTATGCAATTGTGTCACTCTAAAATATATATATTCAAGAAAAAAGACTTAAACACTACTACATAGCCAATATACTACTTTTTTATTGACTTGTCCAATCTAAAAGAAAAAAGAAAACTATTTAGGTGGCAATCCAATAGAAGTCAAAATTATGAATGAATTATCACACGATGATCAAATCAACGTCGAAAATAAAAATGAACAACATGCTTCATCACAGCCTTTCCTATCATTGTAGAATGCCTCTCCACGTAACAAGCTAAAAGAAAAAAGAAAATTATTTTAAGTTACAATCCAAGACTAGAAGTCAAATTTATGAATGAATTATCACATGATGATCAAATTAACTTCAAATTGAATGTCGATAATAAAAGTGAAAAATAGACTTCATTACAACCATGTCTTCCATTGTAGAATGCCTCTCAGCATAATAAGTGTTTTTTATTAATATAATTTATGATAATTAACTTTGAAATAAAAAATATTAAAGTTTAAATGTTATAATTTTTTTCATATTTGTTATAAATTTCAATTTTTTACAAATACCAAAGTTTAATCAATTAATTATTTATAAAAATATAAATTTATAAACAAATATTAATAATACATATAAATAATAATAGAATAAAATATTGTTCTTATTGTATTTATTACTATTATTCTTATCGGCCATTAAAAGGATGATGATAATAATACTAGAAATAACACTTTTGTGCGGTGGTAGACCTATTACAAAAAAATTGAAAAAATTAAGTTTCAATTTCACATTAAATATTAATTATTTGAATATCAAACAGTAAATATTAAATATCCAATATTAAATATTTGCTGAGATTACTATTATTTCAAAATGAAAATTTTAATTTTAATTATTATATGTTTCACGACAATAATAAATATTTTCATGATAGTAATTATTTTCGGTAGCATAAAAAGGTTAAGAGTGATACATGTACATGGAGTGAACCCACCAATCTGTATTTCAATGCATGTTTGACTCTCCGTTCTTCATTGTCCAACATCGGACGGTTGTCAATGTCAAGAACCATTCATTCACTAGAAGGGAAGGCTTTCCAATTCATGAATTCTTCTCATTGATTTCATAGGTGGATGATTTTAGATGGGGACACCTTCATGCAATCAATCAATTACTTTTCTCCCAAAGAAAACTATGTCATATCATTAACAAAAAAAAAAATTGCTAATTGGTCATGTATGACATTATCTGTAGAAATATAAGCACTACTTTTCAAAAAATTGATATTTGTTTACAACTTTGAATTCAGCCAATACAGTTAAAATCACCATGAATTTAATAGTATATGTGATACTAAAATGTTACTAAAAAAGGTGGCCAACCTAATTGGTTAACCTTTGCTAGCATAGATATTATAGTACCGAGTGCACTAGGAATTATGTATACAAAATGTGGAAGCATGAACATTTGAATACATGGCTATAAAAAATGCAGTCACATGAAATGCAATGATTTCAAGATACACATAAAATAGTTTATTTAAAATTCCTTGGAACCTTTCAAGAAAATGCAATTGATAGATTCTTACTAGTATAATTTTTCAATGTAGATTCATTTTAAACTCTTTCCAATGTAATGAAAGTGTTCATATATCTAGCTATGACACGAAAAAATAACAATCATTATTTGAAAATATAACCTCTGAAAAAAGTCATGCAATCAATCAATTAAATGAGAATGAAATGGATTGAAAAAGATATTTATATTAGCATTGATAAATTGAAGGCATATTTTATTTTACCTAAATTCAATTCTTTAGAAAATTAGTATTCGTTGATTTCAATTCTAATAATTGGAACTAACCATTGATGAATCCCATACACCCTTTCAAAATTGGGCACCCTTATGATGAAATTTGATGTTGTTATGGTTCCTTTTGTATTGTATAAAAGCAACATTACAAGTAATTGAGTAATTCTAGGAAAAAATACATTCATGAGATCTACTAATTGTGAAGCGTGTAAAAAAAATGTGGACCACTTCAATAAAAAATGCTAAAATAAATGTGGTATCATGGATAATAATGAGTATGAGATATATACATAAAATGGGTCTGTTGAAAGGGCCTCGAAAGTTTTACAAAAAATGCAATCAACAACATAAATCCAACCTCATAACATTTTCCCAAATCTTTTTTATTTAATCTTTTTAATTGGTAAATATTGGAGTTCAAAATATTCCAAAAACATTTTACAATAACAAAAATATACATAATGAAGGATCACATGATGATAAAACATAAATAAACCACCAAGCAGATAAATAAACCAAAGGAACACAAAAACTAACATCGTCTAATGGCAATGTAGAACCATCTTGGATGGAGGAGGTTCTTTTTTAAATCTTATTTTCTTATTACTCAACACTATTCACTCCTTGTCAACATCAGGATCCTTTTTTTTCAGGGTGAGAGAAACTTTCAAATTTTCTATCATAGATCCCTTCTTAATCTCATGAGGTTGCATGTTCCTTATCTCTACTTGATGAGGTAGATAAGGTATATTTTCATGTAACATTGTCCCCTCTTCTTCCAATTTTAGTTCCAAATCTTCTGACCCCGAATCCTCTTCTTTAGATTTATCAAATTCACTTGTAGATTCCACATTTACCATAAGGTGCTCAGGTAGTGATTCTTTCCACCATGAGTTTTTCTTTGTTCATTTCACAAACTTGCACTACATAGACATGTGTCCCAATTCATGACATTTTATATTTAGAACAAAGCATTGGCATTCATCATAGAATAACTGGAAGCTAATCTTTTATTTGTTGTAGTTACAATTGCTTTTGAGTGAATGTATGAAAAATGTGGAAGCATCAAATGATGCTTGAAAAGTGTGACAAAATGCCAAGAACAGATTCAGTCTGACTAAATGCAATGATTGCAAGATATGCACAAAACGGATTTGTTGAAAAGGTCATGGAAAATTTCTAGTATATGCAGTTCGTGAGTGGATAAAATTTTCATATGTTATTTATTTTAAATCCCTCATGATCATGTACATAAAATGTGAAATGTTACAAAAGGCGTGTGAATTTCTTGACAAAATGTATCAGCAAAATATAGCCTTGTGGATTGTTGTGCTAACTCGATATACAAAAACATGCTTTTTTAAAAAATGTTTCATAATTTAATGAAAAACAAACAAAATATTTTTCCAACCTAATCATTTTATGTTTTCCACCATATTTCTAACTTGTGCCAAAACGGGAGTTTTAAAATAGGATACAGATATCTATCAAAGTATAATTCAAAATAGTCTCTTTTTATATATTATGGTTCTGAATCCCCTTATATACATGTCTAGAAATGTAGAAGCATACAAAAGACATTTACAATGATGTTATTATTATAATACAAGACATTTTTCTAAATAGTTGGCATCATAGGTGAGGATTTAATAATGTCACCTATACAACCATCAAAATGATTTGGTTTAATCTCAATATGAGTCATTGATTTCCCTGTAGATGAATTTCTTTCATTTATTTCATAGGTGGATGAATTTAAATGGAGATATGTCATCCAATCAGTTAGTATCTTTTTTCCCAAAAACAACTTATTATTGGTCGGGAATTCACTCATGTTTAGTGATATCATGAAGCTAAACCAATTGTAGTTCTAAAACAACATGTAGAGAACCATTTTTATGTGGATATAACAACAAGAGGATTATATTGAATGTTGAGCACAATTTGACAAAGAAATAATAGTTTCACTACTCTTACATGAATTATAGGCAGAGCTACATATTGAACAAGGATTAGAGTCAATTTATGAAGGAAAAGAAACTAGAATCTAACAACATTGTTTATTTTCACAGAGGGAACATAGTGGCACAAACACAGGGTTAGCATCTTATTCAAATAAAATGAAATGTAAAATTTTCACTATAAACCATCAATCCCCTTTCATTTTGTGAAATATGTCTCATCTTATAATCCCACTGGATGCACTTCTAGTATCCCACTTCTAGAATGCCCCTATGTCACATGGATATCATCGTATGTCCACCTAAGATTCCTAAATTATATTGTACATCTCGGAGTCTTCTAATCATGACATGTGTTTCAACATTAATAGGTCTAGTATAATAGAGGGACCCACCAAGAAAGGGGTTACCTTCAACTTGTGATCAAGCATTAAACACAAAGTAAGTTATAATTTTCAAGGTGAATTTGGTGGAGTGCCACAGGCTACACAAGTTAATGTTATTCCTTTCATAACTATTAACGCGTACTATGAATATTTAAAAAAACGAGGACACATCAAACCCATATGAAATAGGAGACATTTAAATCTATTTACCTGGCTCAGTTGTAAACATATATGTGTACTATAACATATGTGTCCCAGGCATCATTGAAAATTTTTATTATCTCACAACAATGATTGTTTGATTTGATTACAAATTAACATAACGATTTTTGGAGATTAAATTTGTTACTCTATTGTCACTGAATTATTTAGTTACGTTCTATGGAGTAATTGAGAAGTTTGATCATTCCCACTTGCGGTTGACGATGTCCTATTACATTACCCTAGTCTTACATTTTTCAATTTTTACATGAGAGAGCATGCTTTGGAAATCAGTCCAAGTAAATTATATGATGCTAAGATGTTCTTGGATTTTGGATTTGTTTGGATGCTACATTAACAAAATCACCAACCTTCTCTCCCTCCCCTGCATGGTATATTTGATGGTTTCTTATACACTTTTTAGCATTTTTAGGGAAATAGTTTTATGTGGAATCATAATCGTTCTTATGTTATTTTATAGGAATATTGTTTAATTAGTATTGATTCCCTACATAGTTTCATTCCATGTGTAAGGCATGTATTACTTATTAACAACTAAAATTTCATAGTTTTTAATATAGTTCTTGAATTTATTTATATTCATCCTTTGACATTCCTGTTACACCCCATATCATATAATTGTTAGTATCAAAGAATGTTACGTATGATTTTAGTACAAAAAAGTGCTACAAGCAAAAACATATTCATTGGAACAGAAGTGGGGAGACTAACAATAAAATCCTATCATTTCCCTCTCGCTCCACTCATTTCAATTTCACAACGAACAATACATAAAGAGAGAAATCTTTCATCTACTTAACTATTTTGGATTTTTGTTTCATCCACATTTTTCCTCAACTATGTCAATACTAAATACCACCAACATAAATTAAATATTACTGTTATGTTTGAAAGCTTCATCTTTCTAGATAGAGAGGTCTCCTCTCTTTCTCCCAATGGTACAATACTTTGCAACATGGAAAGAATTTTGCATATTGTTAATCCAACAGGACCTCCCATTTCAGTGCCCTACCTTTTTCTCAAATCTTTCTCCCAATGGTCCAATATTTGAACATATTTCTTATGTTCTTCCCTCTTTTCCACCAGAGACACGAGATTCTCAAGTTCATAGGAGTCCAATTTGGCCTAACTGGAAATGGACGTACTGCGTGGATAAGGACTACAAGTGTATTGAGCCAAATATCTACACTAAAAATTGGAGTGATGTTGCACGATAAAAACTAATGTCCATGGTTTAATAATCAAAATATAAAACACCAATATATTGTGTTCTTTATGATAGTAGAGGTGACACCACAATGGATGAGGTTCTCTTACTAACTTAATGGTAGATTGGTTGTGTGATGAGTATGTTTTTTTTCTTAGCATTCCCCTACCTTCCTCTTTGGCTTCAAAAATCTTTATAAAATAGGGTAAAATTGCCTCTAAATATATGCTTTACTACCCAAATCAAATATACCTCTTCAATGCATCTTGGAATTGCTCCTACAACTCTCAAAATCCTAACTCGCTCATCTTTATGTCAATAGAGGCTACGCTGCAATGAAAGTGGCCATTTCAATAACATAATAATTGATTAGTTGTGGGATGAGTATGTACGCTTAGTCCTTCCCCTCTCCTCCTCCATGGCTTCAAAAATCCTAAAAATAAACCAATAAAATTGTCCATAAATACATTTGTTACTATCATTGAAATCCGAAGCAGGAAGCGTTCAAGTCATTCCAACTTTACAACTAACAATACGTTAAAAGAGAGAGTGTCCCGAACTATTGTGCATCTGCGTTTCAATGGAATGTTCTTATATTTTTCACCACTTCTCATCCCCAAATTAGGTGAATGGCCAATGTGAGCAAGGCAAATGAAATATCAGTCTTATTGTACCGTTGAGATGTTGCTCCCAACGGTAGAATATTTGAATATTTTGTAACGGGAGAAAACTTTCTTGGGTATTAATAATTGAAGATGAAGACCCATTTGTGTGCCCTACCCTGTTCTGTTCTGGACTCATGCTCTATCAGATGGTGGACTTGCAGCGTGGGTGAGGACTTAGGGGCCTGTAAATGACCTGTGCGAATTCAGCTATTGAATGAGCGCAACAATTGGGTAGTCTCAATAGTTTCTTTACTTTCCAATGCATTTTGGTTTCTAATTAGGGCAGATCACTCTGTGTTCTTCATTTCCTGAGACTTCGATTATTATTTTCTGAGATTCTAATTGTGTCAGTGTGTGGAAACACGAAGATTGGAGAAGCATTATTTGGTATTCAATCTCACATCTCTTCCATTATTTGGGGTTTTGCAGGGAAGCAAATAACAAGCGAAACAACATTCTGTGGACGGCTGCTACCACAACTGCTGCTCTGCCTCCTTTGGATCTGCTGTAGACCTTTACGGATTTACTCGCTCCTTTTCATCTCGTATTCTGTCTCACATGTCCTCCATGCCTCATATCTGGTATTGGCAGGGCCATTTCTCGTATTATTAAAACACAGAACTACTACAATGTGGGTCATCGTATGACCTAAGAGCCTAGCCATGGAATTTTCATCTGTTGGAAAACTTGTAAAGGTGTCCCTGCTAGACCTAAGAGCCTGAGTGCGGGAATGTATATATATATATCAGTCCATAAGTGAGAATTTTAAGGCACATTATTTGTATATTTGGATCTCTGTTTTTCCTGAGCTGGAATGTATATATCAGTCTTTTAAGGCCCATTATTTGTATATTTGTATCTCTGTTTTTCCCAAGGTTTCTTCCTTGTTGATCAATATGCCTTCCATGACTTCCATCTTCCACATCTTCATGAGGAGCTTTTGCAGGCTGTAATGGCTATGGAGCTGTCCAAGCAGCTGCAAGCTTATTGTTACAATTTGAACAGGGATGTGCTGGCTCACCCGTTACATCTGTACCAGTATGATTGAAAACATATCACCATTCATTCATAGAAAACATATCACCATATCAGTATTGCCATTGTTTCTCTCTATTTTTTCGCTTACTGCTGCTTTGCCATCAACCTGCTTATCTTTATCAGATGGCTGGCTACTGAACAAACACTTTTCTGCTGCGGTTTGTAATCAAACTCCATTTCTCGTAACATTCTATACAGATAGCTAAGAAAAGGGCATCGAATCTACTGACTGGAAAACCATAAGTACTACCAGTAAATAACCTGCCTACCAGTAAATCTACTGATGTGTGTGTTTTATCTTTGTATCTCTGTTTTTCCTATACATTTCATATTTGTATTACAGGCGAGTTAGTGGATGCTGCCTTACTTCATCCAACTACTGTTGGCATTGGCACTCTAAACAATACGGGAGGTGTTCATTTTAAACATTGCAGTTGTATGCAAGTAGTCATTGCAAATGATATCTTAATCTTAGTTCAATCAGTCTCTGCAATCTATATTTTGTTCATTTTATTGCATCTGCAGGGTTCAGACACCTTTTGGTATAGAATTATAGTGGAACAGTTTCTGACATTAGAATTTAGAAATACCTAGACTATGTGTGGAGTGGGCTAAATCAGTGTTGCCCAGTTTTGCAGGGGCTTGTTGAGCTTGAGGCTGCACTTTGCTTGTGCACAACAATCAGAGCTAAGCTCCTGAACCTCAATATCTACCTTCCCCTGGCTCTTCAGGTTCTGGCCACATGTGGGAAGAATCCTCCTCAAGGATTCACTTGCCCTCTTACAGCTCGCTGATCAGGTATCACCTTTTGCATATTAGTTCTGAGCTTTCACTTGGTTTATGTGCAACGCTATGTTTTTTCATATTGGTTTTGTGCTTTCACCTAGTTTATGTGAAACAATGTGTTTCTACATGTTGGTTTTGAGCTAACAATGTTTATTGGTCTCAATCCAAATTTTAACATCTGCTATGAGGTGCAGGTTTCTGGAGTTTGTGTGGGGTAGAGAGTTAAAATGTACAAGGTTGTAGGTTTAAGTAACAGTTCAGCAGAATCTGTTTGCTCCTTCCTAATTAAAAATGGATTTCTACTGTTCATGTGGTGTTGGTGTTTTCTAAGTTATTCTCACTAGTTATGTATTTTTTAGTCATTACAGAATCTTTTTCATTACCGATCTATTTCTAATCACTATAAAATCTTGGTCATTATTCAACTTTTAAGAATGGATGGATTTGCAGAATGTGGTGAAGTTTCATGGTCATTGTGAGATCTGCTACATGTCACATTCTATATTTTCACAGTTGGTGGCCATGAAAGTTCTTAACCGTTTGTTGTAAAAGAGGACGAGATCTGCAAATAAAGAGGACAAGATGTGCATTTCGATTTGGGCTTCTTTTCTCTTCATGGTTGATTTTTAATTTGTTAACATAATTTTAGATGGAAAAATGCAGG
Organism: Taxus chinensis; assembly: GCA_019776745.2. Taxonomy (NCBI): domain Eukaryota; kingdom Viridiplantae; phylum Streptophyta; class Pinopsida; order Cupressales; family Taxaceae; genus Taxus; species Taxus chinensis. The sequence goes on from CM034157.1 coordinate 189,523,361, forward strand.
GAATAATTCGTTATGTTGTACTGGAAGAAGATTTCAAGTAAAAAATAGGGCCCAATGCCCACATTTATAGGGCACACTGATCAGGGGAAAATACCCAGATGCAATAAGATTAAACTCTTCACCCACGATTGGAGTGAAATGATGTCAGAGGCTGCTAGCGTAGATAGTGTAAACCCTATCCATATAAACTTGACTAATGCTGCCTGCTTGAAATTTTGTTGGATGTGGGTTTGAATTAAAATATTTTCTATTTTTCTCCAGTTGTTGATTTCAATTGTTTCGTTTCCAAAACTATCAAGGAAAAAACATTTTTACTGATTTTAATTTATTGCATCAGGGGTCGAGTTAGTGGGTTCTGCCTTACTTCATCCAACAACTCTTAATTGTAAGTGCATTTCAGTTTACATAATTTCCATCTGTTTTTTTATACATTTGATTTTTGCATCTCTTTGATTTTAATTTATTGCATGGATTGTACCCAAAGTATTAGAAGCATTATTGCAAATTGTTTTTACTCATATTTATTAATCTTTAAATTGTTAATTGTGACAGTCAATTCGATAGAAGCAGTGACAGTCTAAAAAGCCTTTGAAAGAAAATGGTAATTTCTTATTCTTTGCGTGAAATTCTCTTCCTAAATTTGGTTAATGTGTAAGAACTGCTCAAGGTTATTCAACCATGGCACTGTGCAATTCTAACCAATCTCCTCCTTCTTTTTGGTGCCCTCGCTCCAGGTTTCCCTCAACTCTGTTTTCACTTAAGTTGTGTCCGAGACATGTTTATTAGTCTAAATTTCTATGGTATTTTCACAATATTTTACTATATAAATATAGCAATCTTGTTTTTCCAATATTTTACTGATAAATTTAGTTGCACATAAACATTATTTCATGTTTAAAATAATATATACATAATTTTAATATATTAATGGCTAAATTTAAGACTAATGTTCTTGGTGCCAAAATGCACTCATCATCTCTTTCTTCTTTTTTTTAGCCAGGCTATTCTCAATACACTCTCACAAATGCATGCTCTCAAGTCACAATGGATGGAGTTTTATTATATACATTGAATGAAAAATTCAAGTATTATATTAGTACCCAAAAAAAACATGCCACATTTGTTCGTTATCATTGTATTATGTTGGTACAATATTTTTGAATAAATAAAATATTATTTTTTGGTTGGGGGGCTGAATAGGCCCTCTAAAACCCTCAAGGATGGCCATGGACATCTTTGAGGGGTGCATTTGTGTCATTTTGTTCTTTTGTTTATTTTTATTAATTATTGTTTTCAAATTAAGAGTGGTGATATTAAATGAGATTTTATGTTTTTAATAAAATAAAAACTCTAACATAATAAATATAACTAATTTTAATATCATTTATCTATGCAATATATTTTATGGTAGGAAATATGATGTAACTATGATAAATAATTAATTTATGTACTTCCTAAGATCGAGGACGGTTGTTTATGATGTATTCTTATAAAGAGTTGGAGATTGGAAGGAAATTTATAGGAGAGTTTGAGATTAAAGGGAACTTCCCGTGAAGATCTAAATTTATGGAGACTCTTCAGGTAAAAAGGAAGAGGGTTACAGGAGGTTTAAGAAAATTTAGGAGGAATGTAATGAAAATTACAATTTTTTTATTTTATTTTTATCTTGATTGTTTTTGTTAGTTTGAAAAACTGTTTTTTGGGTAAAGAGTATTATGTGGCGTTCTCAAAATTTATGTGAGTGGTTTTTGGTTACGTTTTTAACATGTTTTTGGGAAGTCTTTAATTTATTTTATGTTTATGATTGTTTTTTAATAAGTTTGAAAAAATGTTTTTGTGGGTAAAGAGTATTATGAGGTTCTCAAAACTCTTAAGGAGTGGATTATGGACATGTTTTTGGGAAGTCTTTAATATTTTTATTTATTTTTACCTTGATTGTTTTTTTCATAGTTTGAAAAATATTTTTATGGGTAAAGAGTACTATGTGGTGTTCTTAAAATTTATGTTAATGCGCAGATGTGAGTGGTTTTTGGTTCTTAAAAATTTTAATGTGCATATGTGTGGTTTTTGGTTAAGTTTTTAACATGTTTTTGGGAATAATAGTTTTCGGATAAAATTTTCAAGAGTAGTTGTGAGCAAAGGGAAGGAAATTGAGGTATGAAAGGAAAATGAAGAAGTAGGGTTGGAGGAAAAGGAAGAAGTGGAAGTTTCTAAGTGAGGTTGGAAACTATAATGTTGGATGGAAAATGAGGAAATGGATGTTGGAGGGAAATGGAAGAAATGGAGGTTTTGAAGGATGTTGAAAAGTATTATGGGGTATCCCTAAATTTTCAAGCGAAGAAGTAGAGGTTAGAGGCAAAAGGATGATGCGTTGGATGTTAAGGGTGGATGGCGGTTGGAAGGGATGTCGGAGGGGTATAAGGAGGGCTGGAGATTGGAGTCGAGGGGTATGAAGGCTATGAAAAGAGGAAAATGGAAGTTTCAAGTGAGGTTGGAAACTATAATGTAGGATGGAAAATGATTGGTTTAATGGATAGTTGGACGGATGGAAATGGAAGAAATGGAGGTTTTGAAGGATGTTGAAAAGTATTATGGGGTATCCCTAAATTTTCAAGCGAAGAAGTAGAGGTTAGAGGCAAAAGGAACAAATGGAAGTTTCAAGTGAGGTTGGAAACTATAATGTTGGATGGAAAATGAGGAAATGAATGTTGGAGGGGTACATGAGGAGAAATAGATGATATTTGAAGTCGATGTTCCTAAAAGTATTATGAGTACATGTGTTTCGGTAAATCGGTTTGTAGTTGGATGAATGAATGATGTTGAGCTTAGGGCTTTTTGATTAAGGTTGGAAGGGATGTTGGAGGGGTATAAAATAGGATGTTAGAATGGTATTATGGGGTATCCCTAAATTTTGTGTTAAAATGTATATGTGATTGGTTTTTGGTTAAGTTTTTAATGTGTTCTTGGGTTCTAAAGGATGTTGAAAAGTATAATGGGGCATCCCTAAATTTTGTGTTAAAATGTATATGTGATTGGTTTTTGGTTAAGTTTTTAATATGTTCTTGGGTTTTGAGGCACGTTGAAAATTATTACGTCGTATTTTCTGTTAAAGTGTATATGTGATTGGTTTTTGGTTGAAGTTTTAAATAACTTCTTGGGTTTTGAGGGAGGTTGGAAAGTATAATTGGATGATCCTAAATATTTTTGTTAAATTTTATATGTGATTGGTTTTTGGTTAAGTTTTTAATGAGTTTTTTGTTTAGGTTTTGGTTTTAGGTTCTTTGTATCGAGGTTGGAGGGGCTAGATGGAAATTTTTTTGAAAGGGGGTTGTATATAGGAATTTTGGAGGGAATGGAACAATAGAATGGAGCATAGTATGGAGGGGTATGACTGGTTTTGAGGGAGTTTGGATGGATGAGGTGTTGAAGTTTAAGGGTGGATGGAGGATGCATGGAAGGTGTGACGGGTAGAGGGTGGATGGATGAGATGTTGGAGTTTAAGGGTTGATGGAGGTTGGATGGGAAGTGTGAGGGGTATAAACGATGGATAAGTGTGAGGGGTATAAACGATGGATAATTTGTAGGAGATTAGAGGATGGATTGATGAGATATTGGAGTTTAAGGGTTGATGGAAGTTGGATGGGAGGTGTGAGGGGTATAAAGGATGGATAATTTGTGGGAGATTATGGGGTGTGGATGGATGAGATGTTGGAGTTTAAGGGTTGATGGATGTTGGATGGGAGGTGTGATGGGTATAAAGGATGTATAATTGGTAGAGGGTGGATGGATGAGATATTGGAGTTTAAGGGTTGATGGAGATTGGATGGGAGGTGTGAGGGGTATAAATGATGGATAATTTGTGGGAGATTATAGGGTGTGGATGGATGAGATATTGGAGTTTAAGGGTTGATGGAGGTTGGATGGGAGGTGTGAGGGGTATAAACGATGGATAATTTGTGGGAGATTAGGAGGTGGATGGATGAGATGTTGGAGTTTAAGAGTTGATGGAGGTTGGATGGGAGGTGTGATGGGTATAAAGGATGTATAATTGGTAGAGGGTGGATGGATGAGATATTGGAGTTTAAGGGTTGATGGAGGTTGGATGGGAGGTGTGAGGGGTCAAAACGATGAATAATTTGTGGGAGATTCGGGGGTGGATGGATGAGATGTTGGAGTTTAAGGCTTAATAGATGTTGGATGGGAGGTGTGAGCGGTATAAAGGATGGATAATTGGTGCGACATTATGGGGTGTGGATGGATGAGATGTTGGAGTTTAAGGGTTGATGGATGTTGGATGGGAGGTGTGAGGGGTATAACCGATGGATAATTGGTGGGAGATTAGGGGGTGTGGATGGATGAGATGTTGGAGTTTAAGGGTTGATGGATGTTGGATGGGAGGTGTGAGGGGTATAAAGGATGGATAATTTGTGGGAGATTAGGGGGTGGATGGATGAGATGTTGGAGTTTAAGGGTTAATGGATGTTGGATGGGAGGTGTGAGTGGTATAAAGGATGGATAATTGGTGCGACATTATGGGGTGTGGATGGATGAGATATTGGAGTTTAAGGGTTGATGGATGTTGGATGGGAGGTGTGAGGGGAATAAAGGATGGATAATTGGTGGGAGATTAGGGGGTGTGGATGGATGAGATGTTGGAGTTTAAGGGTTGATGGATGTTGGATGGGAGGTGTGAGGGGTATAAAGGATGGATAATTGGTGGGAGATTAGGGGGTGTGGATGGATGAGATGTTAGAGTTTAAGGGTTGATGGATGTTGGATGGGAGGTGTGACAGGTATAAAGGATGGATAATTGGTGGGAGATTGTGGAGTATGGATGGATGAGATGTTGGAGTTTAAGGGTTGATGGATGTTGGATGGGAGGTGTGAGGGGTATAAAGGATGGATAATTGGTGGGAGATTAGGGGGTGTGGATGGATGAGATGTTAGAGTTTAACGGTTGATGGATGTTGGATGGGAGGTGTGACAGGTATAAAGGATAGATAATTGGTGGAAGATTGTGGAGTATGGATGGATGAGATGTTGGAGTTAAGAGTTGATGGAGGTTGGATGGGAGGTTGTGATGGGTTATAAAGATGTATAATGGTAGAGGGTGGATGGATGAGATAGGGGAGTTTAAGGGTGATGGAGGTGGATGGGAGGTGTGAGGGGTATAAACGATGGATAATTAGTGGAAGATTCGGG